>JAQIHN010000003.1:600000-826249 GCA_027917425.1 Gastrophryne carolinensis
CTGGACCTGCTACACTCTGGGCTTGCTACGCGCTGGACCTGCTACGCTCTGAACCTGCTACGCTCTGGACCTGCTACGCTCTGGACCTGCTACGCTCTGGACCTGCTACTCTCTGGACCTGCAACACTCTGGACTTGCAACGCTCTGGACTTGCAACGCTCTGGACCTGCTATGCTCTGGACCTGCTACGCTCTGGACTTGCTACGCGCTGGACTTGCTAAGCTCTGGACATGCTACGCTCTGGACTTGCTACGCGCTGGACTTGCTAAGCTCTGGACCTGCTACGCTCTGGACCTGCTATGCTCTGGACTTGCTATGCTCTGGACCTGCTACGCTCTGCAACTGCTATGCTCTGGACCTGCTATGCTCTGGACTTGCTATGCTCTGGACCTGCTAAGCTCTGGACTTGCTATGCTCTGGACCTGCTAAGCTCTGGACCTGCTATGCTCTAGACCAGCTACGCACTGGACCTGCTATGCTCTGGACCTGCTACGCTCTGGACCTGCTACGCTCTGGACTTGCTACGCTCTGGACCTGCTACGCTCTGGACCTACTACACTCTGGACCTGCTACGCTTTGGACTTGCTACGCTCTGGACTTGCTACTCTCTGGACTTGCTAAGCTCTGGACCTGCTGCACTCTGGACCTGCTATGCTCTGGACTTGCTACGTTATGGACCTGCTACGCTCTGGACCAGCTACGCTCTGGACCTGCTACGCTCTGGACTTGCTACGCTCTGGACCTGCCACGCTCTGTACTTGCTACGCTCTGGACCTACTACGCTCTGGACTTGCATTGCTCTGGACCTGCTACGCTCCGGACCTGCTACGCTCTGCACCTGTTACGCTCTGCACCTGCTACGCTCAGGTTCTGCTACGCTCTGGACATGCAACACTCTGGACCTGCTACGTTCTGGACTTGCAACGCTCTGGACCTGCTATGCTCTGGACCTGCTACGCTCTGGACTTGCTACGCGCTGGACTTGCTAAGCTCTGGACATGCTACGCTCTGGACTTGCTACGCGCTGGACTTGCTAAGCTCTGGACCTGCTACGCTCTGGACCTGCTATGCTCTGGACTTGCTATGCTCTGGACCTGCTACGCTCTGCAACTGCTATGCTCTGGACCTGCTATGCTTTGGACTTGCTATGCTCTGGACCTGCTAAGCTCTGGACTTGCTATGCTCTGGACCTGCTAAGCTCTGGACCTGCTATGCTCTAGACCAGCTACGCACTGGACCTGCTATGCTCTGGACCTGCTACGCTCTGGACCTGCTACGCTCTGGACTTGCTACGCTCTGGACCTGCTACGCTCTGGACCTACTACACTCTGGACCTGCTACGCTTTGGACTTGCTACGCTCTGGACTTGCTACTCTCTGGACTTGCTAAGCTCTGGACCTGCTGCACTCTGGACCTGCTATGCTCTGGACTTGCTACGTTATGGACCTGCTACGCTCTGGACCAGCTACGCTCTGGACCTGCTACGCTCTGGACTTGCTACGCTCTGGACCTGCCACGCTCTGTACTTGCTACGCTCTGGACCTACTACGCTCTGGACTTGCATTGCTCTGGACCTGCTACGCTCCGGACCTGCTACGCTCTGCACCTGTTACGCTCTGCACCTGCTACGCTCAGGTTCTGCTACGCTCTGGACATGCAACACTCTGGACCTGCTACGTTCTGGACCTGCTACGCTCTGGACTTGCTACGCCCTGGCCCTGCTACGCTCCGGACCTGCTACACTCTGCACCTGTTACGCTCTGCACCTGCTACGCTCAGGTTCTGCTATGCTCTGGACATGCAACACTCTGGACCTGCTACGCTCTGGACCTGCAACGCTCTCGACCTGCTACGCTCTGCACCTGCTACGCTCAGGTTCTGCTACGCTCTGCACCTGCAACACTCTGGACTTGCCGCGCTCTGTACTTGCAACGCTCTGGACTTGCAACGCTCTGGACCTGCTATGCTCTGGACCTGCTACGCTCTGGACCTGCTATGCTCTGGACTTGCTACGCGCTGGACTTGCTAAGCTCTGGACCTGCTACGCTCTGGACCTGCTACGCTCTGCAACTTCTACGCTCTGGACCTGCTATGCTCTGGAACTGCTACTCTCTTGACCTGCTACGCTCTGGACCTGCTACGCTCTGGACCTGTTACGCTCTGGGACTGCTACGCTCTGGACCTGCTACGCTCTGGATTTGCTACTCTCTGGACTTGCTAAGCTCTGGACCTGCTGCACTCTGGACCTGCTATGCTCTGGACTTGCTACGTTCTGGACCTGCTACGCTCTGGACCAGCTACGCTCTGGACCTGCTACGCTCTGGACCTGCTATGCTCTGGACTTGCTACGCTCTGGACCTGCTACTAGAGATGAGCGAACTTTTGAAAAATTCGATTCGACTGATTCGCCGAATTTTCCGCAAAAATCGTTTCGACGCAAATTTATTCGCGACGAATCGCTATTAAAAACGGCTATTTCTGAGCCTCCTAGAGCCTCAATAGGGTTGTAAACCATTTTGCCTTGCTGTAACACGCATAGGATGCGTGCTGGGTTAGTTAAATAATGCTGTAAATAAATATCACATGCAGATCTGAGGAATCGCTAATAGAATCGCAGAGCGGCACAATTGCAGAGAATTGAAGTGGCATCACTATGAGGGGCAGGAGCCCAAACATTGCTTTAAAGAGACACTGGAGTTGGCAGCAGCAGGAGCCCAAAAATTGGATGAATCTACTACACTCTGGACCTGCTACGCTTTGGACTTGCTACACTCTGGACTTGCTACTCTCTGGACTTGCTAAGCTCTGGACCTGCTGCACTCTGGACCTGCTATGCTCTGGACTTGCTACGTTATGGACCTGCTACGCTGTGGACCAGCTACGCTCTGGACCTGCTACGCTCTGGACTTGCTACGCTCTGGACCTGCCACGCTCTGTACTTGCTACGCTCTGGACCTACTACGCTCTGGACTTGCATTGCTCTGGACCTGCTACGCTCTGGACCTGCTATGCTCTGGACCTGCTATGCTCTGGACTTGCTACGTTCTGGACCTGCTACGCTCTGGACTTGCTACGCCCTGGCCCTGCTACGCTCCGGACCTGCTACGCTCTGCACCTGTTACGCTCTGCACCTGCTACGCTCAGGTTCTGCTACGCTCTGGACATGCAACACTCTGGACCTGCTACGTTCTGGACCTGCTACGCTCTGGACTTGCTACGCCCTGGCCCTGCTACACTCCGGACCTGCTACACTCTGCACCTGCTACGCTCTGCACCTGCTACGCTCTCGACCTGCTACGCTTTGCACCTGCTACGCTCAGGTTCTGCTACGCTCTGCACCTGCAACACTCTGGACTTGCCGCGCTCTGTACTTGCAACGCTCTGGACTTGCAACGCTCTGGACCTGCTATGCTCTGGACCTGCTACGCTCTGGACCTGCTACGCTCTGGACTTGCTACGCGCTGGACTTGCTAAGCTCTGGACCTGCTACGCTCTGGACCTGCTATGCTCTGGACCTGCTACGCTCTGCAATTTCTACGCTCTGGACCTGCTACGCTCTGGAACTGCTACTCTCTTGACCTGCTACGCTCTGGACTTGCTACGCTCTGGACCTGCTACGCTTTGGACCTGTTACGCTCTGGGACTGCTACGCTCTGGACCTGCTACGCTTTGGATTTGCTACTCTCTGGACTTGCTAAGCTCTGGACCTGCTGCACTCTGGACCTGCTATGCTCTGGACTTGCTACGTTCTGGACCTGCTACGCTCTGGACCAGCTACGCTCTGGACCTGCTATGCTCTGGACCTGCTACGCTCTGGACTTGCTACGCTCTGGACCTGCTACTAGAGATGAGCGAACTTTTGAAAAATTCGATTCGACTGATTCGCCGAATTTTCCGACAAATATCGTTTCGACGCGAATTTATTCGCGACGAATCGCTATTAAAAACGGCTATTTCTGAGCCTCCTAGAGCCTCAATAGGGTTGTAAACCATTTTGCCTTGCTGTAACACGCATAGGATGCGTGCTGGGTTAGTTAAATAATACTGTAAATATAAATATCACATGCAGATCAGAGGCATCGCTAATAGAATTGCAGAGCAGAGCGGCACAATTGCAGAGAATTGAAGTGGCATCACTATGAGGGGCAGGAGCCCAAACATTGCTTTAAAGAGACACTGGAGTTGGCAGCAGCAGGAGCCCAAAAATTGGATGAATCACACCCTGGAGTTGCAAGCAGCAGCAGGAGCCCAAACATTGGCTGAAAGAGACACTGGAGTTGGCAGCAGCAGGAGCCCAAAAATTGACTGACACACCCTGGAGTTTCAAGCAGCAGCAGCAGCAGCAGGAGCCCAAACATAGCTTGAAAGAGACACTGGAGTTGGCTGCAGGAGCCCAAAGATTGGAGGAATCACACCCTGCAGTTGCAAGCAGCAGCAGCAGGAGCCCAAATATTACTTTAAAGAGACACTGGATTTGGAAGCAGGAGCCCAAAATTGGATGAATCACACCCTGGAGTTGGCAGCAGCAGCAGGAGCCCAAACATTACTTTAAAGAGACACTGGGGTTGGCTTCAGGAGCCCAAAAATTGGATGAATCACACCCTGGAGTTGGCAGCAGCAGCAGCAGCAGGAGCCCAAACATTACTTTAAAGAGACACTGGGGTTGGCTTCAGGAGCCCAAAAATTGGATGAATCACACCCTGGAGTTGGCAGCAGCAGCAGCAGCAGGAGCCCAAACATTACTTTAAAGAGACACTGGAGTTGGCTTCAGGAGCCCAAAAATTGGATGATTCACACCCTGGAGTTGGCAGCAGCAGCAGCAGCAGGAGCCCAAACATTACTTTAAAGAGACACTGGGGTTGGCTTCAGAAGCCCAAAAATTGGATGAATCACACCCTGGAGTTGGCAGCAGCAGCAGGAGCCCAAACATTATTTTATAGAGACACTGGCTTCAGGAGCCCAAAAATTGGATGAATCACACCCTGGAGTTGGCAGCAGCAGGAGCCCAAATACTACTTTAAAGAGACACTGGGGGTGGCTTCAGGAGCCCAAAAATTAGATGATTCACACCCTGGAGTTGGCAGCAGCAGCAGCAGCAGCAGCAGGAGCCCAAACATTACTTTAAAGAGACACTGGAGTTGGCTTCAGGAGCCCAAAAATTGGATGAATCACACCCTGGAGTTGGCAGCAGCAGCAGCAGGAGCCCAAACATTACTTTAAAGAGACACTGGGGTTGGCTTCAGGAGCCCAAAAATTGGATGATTCACACCCTGGAGTTGGCAGCAGCAGCAGCAGCAGGAGCCCAAATATTACTTTAAAGAGACACTGGAGTTGGCTTCAGGAGCCCAAAAATTGGATGAATCACACGCTGGAGTTGGCAGCAGCAGCAGGAGCCCAAACATTACTTTAAAGAGACACTGGGGTTGGCTTCAGGAGCCCAAAATTGGATGAATCACACCCTGGAGTTTGCAGCAGCAGCAGCAGGAGCCCAAACATTACTTTAAAGAGACACTGGGGTTGGCAGCAGGAGCCCAAAAATTGGATGAATCACACCCTGGAGTTGGCAGCAGCAGCAGCAGCAGGAGCCCAAACATTACTTTAAAGAGACACTGGGGTTGGCTTCAGGAGCCCAAATATTGGATGATTCACACCCTGGAGTTGGCAGCAGCAGCAGCAGGAGCCCAAATATTACTTTAAAGAGACACTGGAGTTGGCTTCAGGAGCCCAAAAATTGGATGAATCACACCCTGGAGTTGGCAGCAGCAGCAGGAGCCCAAACATTACTTTAAAGAGACACTGGGGTTGGCTTCAGGAGCCCAAAAATTGGATGAATCACACCCTGGAGTTGGCAGCAGCAGCAGCAGGAGCCAAAACATTACTTTAAAGAGACACTGGGGTTGGCTTCAGGAGCCCAAAAATTGGATGAATCACACCCTGGAGTTGGCAGCAGCAGGAGCCCAAAAATTGGCCTAAAGACATAAATATGTTTTGCACCATTTGGAAAGTGTAAAACGTGGCACCATGCTGAATCTAGTCGCATGCATCAGCCATTGGTGGGTGGAAATCCTGGCTGATCCATCCCTGATTCATTTTGACAAAGGTGAGTCTCTCCACATTTCTAGTTGAGACGAGTTCTCCTCGCCGTAACTATGGCCCCCGCCGCACTAAACACCCGCTCAGATGGCACGCTACTTGCCGGGCAGGACAGCTTTTCCAGGGCAAACTCTGCTAGTTGCGGCCACAAATCAAGTTTGGCTGCCCAGAAGTCCAGCGGATCCTCAAGGTGTGTTGGCATGGTCATGTCAAAGTATGACATGACCTGCTGGTTCAGGTCCTGCTCCAGGTCTTCCTGCTGCTCATGAGTAGCCTCACTATGCGGGTGTAGAAAGCTACTCATTAGCGACTGAAGACTGAGGCTGCTGCTGCTGGAGCTGCTGCTGCTCCTGCCAACCCCCCCAGCAGCCATGACAGTGGAAGGTGAGCGCAGAGGTCCCCTCGAGTCAGACCTGCGAGAGTATGGACCATGGCGCAGATAGGCATCGGCCAAAAATGCCCCCATTTTGTGCCGGAAGCGAGGGTCCAATAAGGTGGACAGCCAGAAGTCATCCCGCCGACAGATGGAAACAATTCTGGGGTCACTACGCAAGCACGTGAGCATGCTTCCTGCCATTTGTGCAAGTGACTCGGATGGACTACCTGTCTCCATCTCCACTGCATACTGCCACGGTGTGCCCGGGTCCTCTGTCTCGCCTTCCTCAAAAACCTCTAGCTCCTCTGGCTGCTCCTGCTCCTCCTCTCCTGTCCGCTGACTAGATAAACCAGCCATTTCGCCAAGCCTAAACTGTGTTTCGCTGGGCAACTCCTCTTCCTCCTCCTCCTCCATTTCAGCTCCAACGGGGTTCATGTGGCCGTAAGATGTAAACGCCATGTCTCCAGTGCCCTGACCAGCCATGGTTTCCAACATGTGCTGTAGTACATGAAGCAGTGGAATCACGTCGTTCATCCCGTAATCCTGCCGACTGACAAATAAAGTGGCTTCCTCAAAGGGCCTGAGCAAACGGCAGGTGTCACGTATGAGCTGCCACTGGTTGACATTGAAGTTACACAGGGGGGTCCCCCTATCTGCTTGGATCATCAGGAAATCCGTGATGGCTTTTCTCTGTTCATATAATTGGTCCAACATGTGAAGGGTGGAATTCCAATGGGTGGAAACATCGCAAATCAGACTATGTTGGGGGATACCGTTCTGACGCTGTAGCTCAAGAAGGGTGTGTTTGGCGGTGTATGAGTGGCTGAAGTGCATGCATAGTTTCCTTGAAGTTGTTAGGATGTCTTGCAGATGGGGGGAACACTTCAGAAACCGCTTGACAACCAGATTGAAGACGTGAGCCATGCAGGGGGCATGGGTCAGGCTTCCTTGGCGCAGCGCAGACAAAATGTTCTTCCCATTGTCGGTAACCATGATTCCCATTTTAAGTTTTCTTGGAGTAAGCCATGTTTGGATTTCCTGATGAATAAATTTAAGCAGTTCCTCCCCTGTGTGACTCCGTTCGCCAAGACAAACCATGTGAAGCACTGCGTGACACCTCCGTGCCCTGCACACATGGTAGACTGGAGGGGCACTGAGACTTGAGCCTACAGTGGAGGGTGAGGAGATGGCGGAGGATGAGGAGGCCGAGTCGCACAGTGTCACAGGCCCAACGGGCAGGGAACGCGGAGGCCGAAGCGGCGTGACCTGTCTAAGTTGCTGCTGCAAAGGGACCACATTCACCCAGTGGGCCGTAAACGACATGTACTGTCCCTGACCGTAGTTACAGCTCCAGGCGTCGGCGCTGCCATGCACTTTGCTACACACCGACAAGGCTCAAGGACTGGCCCACCTTCTGTTCAACAAAAGTGTGCAGCGCTGGTACTGCCTTCTTGGCAAAGAAATGACAGCTTGGGACTCTCCACCTCGGCTCGGCACAAGCCATCATTTCTCTGAAAGGTGCAGAGTCCACCACCTGAAAAGGGAGCGACTGCAGCACCAGCAACTTGGACAGGAGCACATTCAGCTTCTGCGCCGTAGGATGAGTGGGCGCATACTGCTGTCTCTTGGACATGGCTTCGCTGATGGATTGCTGGCGGGATGCATGACTTGGAGGAGGAGCAGGAGCGACAGAGGATGGGTATGATGCACAGCTGCCTTCGGCTGAGGTGCTGGAGCCTTGGCTGGCAGAAATTGGGAGCGGCGTGCCACTCGGTGAGGAAGCAGTCTGGCCCACCTCTCTGGAGCCTAGGTTCTCCCAGGCCGCTTTATTGTGACGCTGCATATGTTGACGCAGGGCCGTGGTGCCAACATTTGGACCCTGGCCATGCTTCACCTTCTGCCTACATATCTTGCATGTGGCCATGTTACCCTCCTGCGGATGCTTCAGGAAAAACTGCCACACTGCCGAGTAGCTACTTTTCCCACCAACAGGCCTCACTGATTCGCTGCTATTGTCGCCAACTCCAGGAACCCCTGCCCCACTACCTCCTGATAAGGTAGCCTGCCGTGCAGCTCTACCCCGGCCCCGGCCCCGTTTGGCTCCAGGCTTTACAATTGTGCCCCCATGCTGCCTGCCAACCATGCTGCTAACACCTTGCTGCCTGAGCTGCTGACTCCGGGGCAACCTGCACCCCTCTTCTCCTGATGATGACGATGAAGCCCCTTCACCACTCGGCTCCCAAGTGCGATCGGCTTCATCGTCATCATCATTATCACCGAGTTGTGGCTGTACGTCACTGATGTTCGTGGATTCGGCAACAGTGTCTGGCGCAGGAGCTGGAATGCTTGCAGCACCCACGACACTGTCCACATCACTATTTGTCTGCCTAGCTAAAGAAGCCACCTCCATTTCTTGGCTGGGCAGTAGCTGCTGACTGTCCTCTATCTGATCGTCCTCCTCACTAAAGAGTGGAGCTGAACCCAAAGCATAGGATACGTCGCTGGGGGAGGGAACGGCGTAGGACAGAGGCAATGGGAGGACAGGGACTGCTCTCGGGGCATGCCAACTCAGGGTTGTGTCAGAGGAACCTACCGACCCTAGACTGGGGGTCTCAGACGTAAGTTGTGATGATGTTGTTGATGAGCGCGTTAACCAATCTACCACGGCAGATGCGTTACTGGTGGAGACCCGACCGCTAGCAGATACTGGCAGATTAGGTCTCTCAGCGTGACTCCTGCTGCTACTGCCCACCAGTCTGCTGCGACCTCTGCCTGCGGAATCTTGGCCTCTGCCACTCCTCTTTTCACTTCCAGGCACTTGTCTGCCCGACATAGTCTAACTGGTGTGGTAGTAGGTGATATTTTAAGAACCCCCAGGCAGCGGTGGGTCTATATGAAACAGAATATAATGCACACCAAAAGTGAGCAGTAACACTCAGCCTCCAACAGGCCTGCTTAGTGTAAATAAGAGAGCTGCTTAGTGTAAATAAAAAGGGGTATGGTATGTTACAGAATGGGATGCCCCAACAGCAGAGCACCTGGGAGCAGTAGTACTATGCACAGCAAAAGTGTCTTTGTCAGGCCAAATTACTTTTAGAATAAGTGCAAAGGGTTATAGTAAATAGAGGCTGGTGTAGTCACAGAATGGGATGCCCCAACCGGAGTGCACCTGGGAGCAGTAGTACTATGCACAGCAAAAGTGTCTTTGTCAGGCCAAATTACTTTTAGAATAAGTGCAAAGGGTTATAGTAAATAGAGGCTGGTGTAGTCACAGAATGGGATGCCACAACCGCAGTGCACCTGGGAGCAGTAGTACTATGCACAGCAAAAGTGTCTTTGTCAGGCCAAATTACTTTTAGAATAAGTGCAAAGGGTTATAGTAAATAGAGGCTGGTGTAGTCACAGAATGGGATGCCCCAACCGGAGTGCACCTGGGAGCAGTAGTACTATGCACAGCAAAAGTGTCTTTATCAGGCCAAATTACTTTTAGAATAAGTGCAAAGGGATATAGTAGATAGAGGCTGGTGTAGTCACAGAATGGGATGCCCCAACCGCAGTGCACCTGGGAGCAGTAGTACTATGCACAACAAAAGTGTCTTTATCAGGCCAAATTACTTTTAGAATAAGTGCAAAGGGTTATAGTAAATAGAGGCTGGTGTAGTCACAGAATGGGATGCCCCAACCGCAGTGCACCTGGGAGCAGTATTACTATGCACAGACAAAGTGTCTTTGTCAGGCCAAATTACTTTTAGAATAAGTGCAAAGGGTTATAGTAAATAGAGGCTGGTGTAGTCACAGAATGGGATGCCCCAACCGGAGTGCACCTGGGAGCAGTAGTACTATGCACAGCAAAAGTGTCTTTGTCAGGCCAAATTACTTTTAGAATAAGTGCAAAGGGTTATAGTAAATAGAGGCTGGTGTAGTCACAGAATGGGATGCCACAACCGCAGTGCACCTTGGAGCAGTAGTACTATGCACAGCAAAAGTGTCTTTGTCAGGCCAAATTACTTTTAGAATAAGTGCAAAGGGTTATAGTAAATAGAGGCTGGTGTAGTCACAGAATGGGATGCCCCGACCGCAGTGCACCTGGGAGCAGTAGTACTATGCTCAGCAAAAGTGTCTTTATCAGGCCAAATTACTTTTAGAATAAGTGCAAAGGGTTATAGTAAATAGAGGCTGGTGTAGTCACAGAATGGGATGCCCCAACCGGAGTGCACCTGGGAGCAGTAGTACTATGCACAGCAAAAGTGTCTTTGTCAGGCCAAATTACTTTTAGAATAAGTGCAAAGGGTTATAGTAAATAGAGGCTGGTGTAGTCACAGAATGGGATGCCACAACCGCAGTGCACCTGGGAGCAGTAGTACTATGCACAGCAAAAGTGTCTTTATCAGGCCAAATTACTTTTAGAATAAGTGTAAAGGGTTATAGTAAATAGAGGCTGGTGTAGTCACAGAATGGGATGCCCCGACCGCAGTGCACCTGGGAGCAGTAGTACTATGCACAGCAAAAGTGTCTTTTTCAGGCCAAATTACTTTTAGAATAAGTGCAAAGGGTTATAGTAAATAGAGGCTGGTGTAGTCACAGAATGGGATGCCCCAACCGGAGTGCACCTGGGAGCAGTAGTACTATGCACAGCAAAAGTGTCTTTGTCAGGCCAAATTACTTTTAGAATAAGTGCAAAGGGTTATAGTAAATAGAGGCTGGTGTAGTCACAGAATGGGATGCCCCAACCGCAGTGCACCTGGGAGCAGTAGTACTATGCACAGCAAAAGTGTCTTTATCAGGCCAAATTACTTATAGAATAAGTGCAAAGGGTTATAGTAAATAGAGGCTGGTGTAGTCACAGAATGGGATGCCCCAACCGGAGTGCACCTGGGAGCAGTAGTACTATGCACAGCAAAAGTGTCTTTGTCAGGCCAAATTACTTTTAGAATAAGTGCAAAGGGTTATAGTAAATAGAGGCTGGTGTAGTCACAGAATGGGATGCCACAACCGCAGTGCACCTAGGAGCAGTAGTACTTTGCACAGCAAAAGTGTCTTTATCAGGCCAAATTACTTTTAGAATAAGTGCAAAGGGTTATAGTAAATAGAGGCTGGTGTAGTCACAGAATGGGATGCCACAACCGCAGTGCACCTGGGAGCAGTAGTACTATGCACAGCAAAAGTGTCTTTATCAGGCCAAATTACTTTTAGAATAAGTGCAAAGGGTTATAGTAAATAGAGGCTGGTGTAGTCACAGAATGGGATGCCCCGACCGCAGTGCACCTGGGAGCAGTAGTACTATGCACAGCAAAAGTGTCTCTTTCAGGCCAAATTACTTTTAGAATAAGTGCAAAGGGTTATAGTAAATAGAGGCTGGTGTAGTCACAGAATGGGATGCCCCAACCGGAGTGCACCTGGGAGCAGTAGTACTATGCACAGCAAAAGTGTCTTTATCAGGCCAAATAACTTTTAGAATAAGTGCAAAGGGTTATAGTAAATAGAGGCTGGTGTAGTCACAGAATGGGATGCCCCAACCGCAGTGCAACTGGGAGCAGTTGTACTATGCACAGCAAAAGTGTCTTTATCAGGCCAAATTACTTTTAGAATAAGTGCAAAGGGTTATAGTAAATAGAGGCTGGTGTAGTCACAGAATGGGATGCCTCACAGCAGACTTGAGATCAGCTCAGTATATATGCACAGTAAGTGTATAAGCAGCCTGAAAACGCTAACAAAGCCAGTCAGCCAGCCAGTAACACTCAGGCTGGATGAAAAAAAAAAAAATCTCCCTGTGACTGCCTCCGATTTTTCCTAACTTTCCCTGCTTCTCGCTGACTTCCTGCCTGTCTCCTGCCTGTCCCTGTTTGTCCCTGGCTCTCCCTGACAACAGCAGCGTCCTGTCTCTCACGAATGCAATAGAGAAATGAGGAAAAGCAAGATGTCCGCCGCCTTAAATAGCGCTGTGACGTCACCGGGCTTGCTGGCTGCTGATAGGCTGCATGTGACTGCCCCAGTATGCAATGGAGCGGGGTAGATGTCTGGACTTGTCCCGTCCGCCATCTTTGAATGCCTGTAATGTAAATGAGTTGATGTTAAAGGAAAACTTCGAGCGATCGAAGCACGGGGAAATTCGGATTCGATCCGAATCGAATTTTTCATGAAATTCGGATCAAATCCGGGTTCGTCCGGATCGATTCGCTCATCCCTACCTGCTACGCTCTGGACTTGCTACGCTCTGGATCTGCCACGCTCTGTACTTGCTACGCTCTGGACCTACTACGCTCTGGACTTGCATTGCTCTGGACTTGCTACGCTCTGGACCTGCTACGCTCTGCACCTGCTATGCTCTGGACTTGCTACGTTCTGGACCTGCTACGCTCTGGACTTGCTACGCTCTGGCCCTGCTACGCTCCGGACCTGCTACGCTCTGGACCTGCAACGCTCTCGACCTGCTACGCTCTGCAACTGTTAGGCTCTGCACCTGCTACGCTCAGGTTCTGCTACGCTCTGGACTTGCTACACTCTGGACTTGCTACGCTCTGGACCTGCTACTCTCTTGACCTGCTATGCTCTGGACCTGCTATGCTCTGGACCTGCTACGCTCTGGACCTGCTACGCTTTAGACCTGCTAAGCTCTGCACCTGCTACGCACAGGTTCTGCTACGCTCTGCACCTGCAACGCTCTGGACTTGCAACGCTCTGGACTTGCAACGCTCTGGACTTGCAATGCTCTGGACTTGCTACGCGCTGAACTTGCTAAGCTCTGGACCTGCTACGCTCTGGACCTGCTATGCTCTGGACCTGCTATGCTCTGCTACTGCTACGCTCTGGACTTGCTACTCTCTGGCCCTGCTACGCTCCGGACCTGCTACGCTCTGGACCTGCAACGCTCTCGACCTGCTATGCTCTGCACCTGCTAGGCTCTGCACCTGCTACGCTCAGGTTCTGCTACGCTCTGGACATGCTACACTCTGGACTTGCTACGCTCTGGACCTGCTACTCTCTTGACCTGCTATGCTCTGGACCTGCTACGCTCTGGACCTGCTACGCTCTGGACCTGCTACACTCTGGACCTGCAACGCTCTAAATCTGCTACGCTCTGGACCTGCTACGCTCTGGACCTGCTACGCTCTGGACCTGCTATGCTCTGGACTTGCTAAGCTCTGGACCTGAAATGATCTAGACCTGCTACGCTCTGGACCTGCTACGCTCTGGACCTGCTACGCTCTAGACCTGCAACGCTCTGGACCTGCTATGCTCTGGACCTGCTACGCTCTGGACTTGCAACTCTCTGGACCTGCTATGCTCTGGACCTGCTACTCCCTTGACCTGCTACGCTCTGGACCTGCAACGCATGGACCTGCTATGCTCTGCACCTGCTACACTCTGAACCTGCTATACTCTGGACCTGCTATACTCTGGACCTGCAACTCTCTTGACCTGCTACGCTCTGGACTTGCTATGCTCTGGACCTGCTACTCTCCTGACCTGCTACGCTCCTGACCTGCTACGCTCTGGACCGGCTACGCTCTGGTCTTGCAACGCTCTGGACCTGCTATGCTCTGGACCTGCTACTCTCTTGACCTGCTACGCTCTGGACCTGCAATGCTCTGGACCTGCTATGCTCTGGACCTGCAACAATCTGGACCTGCTACGCTCTTGACCTGCTACGCTCTTGACCTGCTACTCTCTTGACCTGCTATGCTCTGGACCTGCTATGCCCTGGACCTGCTACGCTCTGGACCTGCTACGCTCTAGACCTGCTACGCTCTGCACCTGCTATGCTCAGGTTCTGCTAAGCTCTGCACCTGCAACACTCTGGACTTGCAGCGCTCTGGACTTGCAATGCTCTGGACTTACAATGCTCTGGACCTGCTATACTCTGGACCTGCTACGCTCTGGACTTGCTACGCGCTGGACTTGCTAAGCTCTGGACCTGCTACGCTCTGGACCTGCTATGCTCTGGACCTGCAACACTCTGGACCTGCTACGCTCTTGACCTGCTACTCTCTTGACCTGCTATGCTCTGGACCTGCTATGCCCTGGACCTGCTACGCTCTGGACCTGCTACGCTCTAGACCTGCTACGCTCTGCACCTGCTATGCTCAGGTTCTGCTAAGCTCTGCACCTGCAACACTCTGGACTTGCAGCGCTCTGGACTTGCAATGCTCTGGACTTGCAATGCTCTGGACCTGCTATACTCTGGACCTGCTACGCTCTGGACTTGCTACGCGCTGGACTTGCTACGCTCTGGACCTGCTACGCTCTGGACCTGCTATGTTCTGGACCTGCTATGCTCTGAAACTGCTATGCTCTGGACCCGCTACGCTCTGGAACTGCTACTCTCTTGACCTGCTACACTCTGGACCAGCTAAGCACTGGACCTGCTACGCTCTGGACCTGCTACGCTCTGGACTTGCTACTCTCTGGCCCTGCTACGCTCCGGACCTGCTACGCTCTGGACCTGCAATGCTCTCGACCTGCTACGCTCTGCAACTGCTAGGCTCTGCACCTGCTACGCTCAGGTTCTGCTACGCTCTGGACTTGCTACACTCTGGACTTACTATGCTCTGGACCTGCTACTCTCTTGACCTGCTACGCTCTGGACCTGCTACGCTCCTGACCTGCTACGCTCTGGACCTGCAACGCTCTGGACCTGCTACGCTCTGGACCTGCTACGCTCTGGACCTGCTATGCTCTAGACCTGCAACCCTCTGGACCTGCTATGCTCTGGACCAGCTACGCTCTGGACTTGCAACTCTCTGGACCTGCTATGCTCTGGACCAGCTACTCCCTTGACCTGCTACGCTCTGGACCTGCAATGCTCTGGACCTGCTACTCTCCTGACTTGCTACGCTCTGGACCTGCTACGCTCTGGACCTGCTACGCTCTGGACCGGCTCCGCTCTGGTCTTGCAACGCTCTGGACCTGCTACTCTCCTGACCTGCTACGCTCTGGACCTGCTACGCTCTGGACCTGCTACGCTCTGGACCGGCTCCTCTCTGGTCTTGCAACGCTCTGGACCTGCTATGCTCTGGACCTGCTACTCTCTTGACCTGCTACGCTCTGGACCTGCAATGCTCTGGACCTGCTATGCTCTGGACCTGCAACGCTCTTGACCTGCTATTCTCTGCACCTGCTACACTCTGAACCTGCTATACTCTGTACCTGCTATACTCTGGACCTGCTACTCTCTTGACCTGCTACACTCTGGACTTGCTATGCTCTGGAACTGCAACGCTCTGGACCTGCTATGCTCTGCACCTGCTACACTCTGAACCTGCCATACTCTGGACCTGCTACTCTCTTGACCTGCTACACTCTGGACTTGCTATGCTCTGGACCTGCAACGCTCTGGACCTGTTATGCTCTGGACCGGCTACGTTCTGGTCTTGCAACGCTCTGGACCTGCTATGCTCTGGACCTGCTACTCTCTTGACCTGCTACGCTCTGGACCTGCAATGCTCGGGACCTGCTATGCTCTGCACCTGCTACACTCTGAACCTGCTATACTCTGAACCTGCTATACTCTGAACCTGCTATACTCTGGACCTGCTACTCTCGTGACCTGCTACTCTCTTGACCTGCTACACTCTGGACTTGCTATGCTCTGGACCTGCTACGCTCTGGACCTGCAACGTTCTAGATCTGCTACGCTCTAAACCTGCTATGCTCTGGACCTGCTACGCTCTGGACCTGTTACGATCTAGACCTGCTATGCTCTGGACCTGCTACGCTCTGGACCTGCTACACTCTGGACCTGCTACACTGGACCTGCTATGCTCTGGACCAGCTACTCCCTTGACCTGCTACGCTCTGGACCTGCAATGCTCTGGACCTGCTACTCTCCTGACTTGCTACGCTCTGGACCTGCTACGCTCTGGACCTGCTACGCTCTGGACCGGCTCCGCTCTGGTCTTGCAACGCTCTGGACCTGCTACTCTCCTGACCTGCTACGCTCTGGACCTGCTACGCTCTGGACCTGCTACGCTCTGGACCGGCTCCTCTCTGGTCTTGCAACGCTCTGGACCTGCTATGCTCTGGACCTGCTACTCTCTTGACCTGCTACGCTCTGGACCTGCAATGCTCTGGACCTGCTATGCTCTGGACCTGCAACGCTCTTGACCTGCTATTCTCTGCACCTGCTACACTCTGAACCTGCTATACTCTGTACCTGCTACACTCTGAACCTGCTATACTCTGTACCTGCTATACTCTGGACCTGCTACTCTCTTGACCTGCTACACTCTGGACTTGCTATGCTCTGGAACTGCAACGCTCTGGACCTGCTATGCTCTGCACCTGCTACACTCTGAACCTGCCATACTCTGGACCTGCTACTCTCTTGACCTGCTACACTCTGGACTTGCTATGCTCTGGACCTGCAACGCTCTGGACCTGTTATGCTCTGGACCGGCTACGTTCTGGTCTTGCAACGCTCTGGACCTGCTATGCTCTGGACCTGCTACTCTCTTGACCTGCTACGCTCTGGACCTGCAATGCTCGGGACCTGCTATGCTCTGCACCTGCTACACTCTGAACCTGCTATACTCTGAACCTGCTATACTCTGAACCTGCTATACTCTGGACCTGCTACTCTCGTGACCTGCTACTCTCTTGACCTGCTACACTCTGGACTTGCTATGCTCTGGACCTGCTACGCTCTGGACCTGCAACGTTCTAGATCTGCTACGCTCTAAACCTGCTATGCTCTGGACCTGCTACGCTCTGGACCTGTTACGATCTAGACCTGCTATGCTCTGGACCTGCTACGCTCTGGACCTGCTACACTCTGGACCTGCTACACTCTGGACCTGCTACACTCTGGACCTGCTATGCTCTGGACCTGCTACGTTCTGGGCCTGCAACGATCTGGACCTTCTACGCTCTGGATCTGTTATGCTCTGGACCTGCTACTCTCTTGACCTGCTATGCTCTGGACTTGCTATTCTCTGGACCTGCAACGCTCTGCACCTGCAACTCTCTTGACCTGCTACGCTTTGGACCTGCGATGCTCTGGACCTGCTACGCTTTGGACTTGCTACACTCTGGACTTGCTATGCTCTGGATTTGCAACTCTCTTGACCTGCTACGCTCTGGACCTGCTATGCTCTGGACCTGCTATGCTCTGGACCTGCTACGCTCTTGACCTGCTACGCTCTGGACCTGCTACGCTCTGGACCTGCAACGCTCTGGAGCTGCTATGCTCTGGACCTGCAACGCTCTGGACCTGCTACGCTCTAGACCTGCTACGCTCTGGAGCTGCTACGCTCTGGGCCTGCTATGCTCTTGACCTGCTATGCTCTGGACCTGCTACGCTCTGGACCTGCAACGCTCTGGACCTGCTATGCTCTGGACCTGCTATGCTCGGGACCTGCTATGCTCTGGACCTGCAACGCTCTGTACCTGCTATGCTCTGAACCTGCAATGCTCTGTACCTGCTATGCTCTGGACCTGCTATGCTGTGGACCTGCTACGCTCTGGACCTGCTACACTCTTGACCTGCTATGCTCTGGACCTGCTATGCTCTTGACCTGCAACGCTCTAGACCTGCAAAGCTCTAGACCTGCTATGCTCTGGACCTACTATACTCTGGTCCTGCTATACTCTGGACCTGCTACTCACTTGACCTGCTATGCTCTGGACCTGCTACTCTCTTGACATGCTACGCTCTGGACCTGCTACGCTCTGGACCTGCTATGCTCTGGACCTGCTACGCTCTGGACCTGCTACGCTCTGGACCTGCTATGCTTTGGACCTGCTATACTCTGGACCTGCTATGCTCTGGACCTCCTACGCTCTTGACCTGCTACGCTCTGGACCTGCTATGCTCTGGACCTGCTACGCTCTGGACCTGCTACGCTCTGGACCTGCAATGCTCTGGACCTGCAATGCTCTGCACCTGCAACGCTCTGGACCTGCTACTCACTTGACCTGCTACGCTCTGGACCTGCTGTGCTGTGGACGTGCTACAGTCTGGACCTGCTACGCTCTGGACTTGCTACGCTCTGGACCTGTAACATTCTGGACTTGCAATGCTCTGGATCTGCTACGCTATGGACCTGCTACGCTCTGGACTTGCCACGCGCTGGGCTTGATAAGCTCTGGACCTGCTACGCTCTGGACCTGCTACGCTCTGGACCTGCTACGCTCTGGACCTGCTATGCTCTGGACCTGCTACGCTCTGCAACTGCTATGCTCTGGACCTGCTACGCTCTGGAACTTCTACTCTCTTGACCTGCTATGCTCTGGACCAGCTACGCGCTGGACCTGCTACGCTCTGGACCTTCTATGCTCTGGACCTGCAAAGCTCTGTACTTGCTACGCTCTGGACTTGCTACGCTCTGGACTTGCTACGCTCTGGACTTGCTATGCTCTGGACCTGCTATGCTCTGGACTTGCTAAGTTCTGGACCTGCTATGCTCTGGACCAGCTACGCTCTGGACTTGTTACGCTCTGGACCTGCCACGCTCTGGACCTGCAAAGCTCTGTACTTGCTACGCTCTGGACCTACTACGCTCTGGACTTGCATTGCTCTGGACTTGCATTGCTCTGGATTTGCTACGCTCTGGACCTGCTACGCTCTGGACCTGCTACGCTCCGGAACTGCTACGTTCTGGACCTGCTACGCTCTGGACTTGCTACGCTCTGGCCCTGCTATGCTCTGGACCTTCTATGCTCTGGACCTGCAATGCTCTAGACCTGCAACGCTCTGCACCTGCTACGCTCAGGTTCGGCTACGCTCTGGACTTGCTACACTCTGGACTTGATACGCTCTGGACCTGCTGCTCTCTTAACCTGCTATGCTCTGGACTTGCTATGCTCTGGACCTGCTATGCTCTGGACCTGCTACGCTCTGGACCTGCAACGTTCTAGACCTGCTACGCTCTAGACCTGCTACGCTCTAGACCTGCTATGCTCTGGACCTGCTATGCTCTTTGGACTTGCTACGCTCTGGACCTGCTATGCTCTGAACCTACTATACTCTGGTCCTGCTATACTCTGGACCTGCTACTCACTTGACCTGCTATGCTCTGGACCTGCTACTCTCTTGACCTGCTACGCTCTGGACCTGCTACGCTCTGGACCTGCTACGCTCTGGACCTGCTATGCTCTGGACCTGCTACGCTCTGGACCTGCTACGCTCTGGACCTGCTATGCTTTGGACCTGCTATACTCTGGACCTGCTATGCTCTGGACCTCCTACGCTCTTGACCTGCTACGCTCTGGACCTGCTATGCTCTGGACCTGCTATGCTCTGGACCTGCTACGCTCTGGACCTGCTACGCTCTGGACCTGCAATGCTCTGCACCTGCAACGCTCTGGACCTGCTACTCACTTGACCTGCTACGCTCTGGACCTGCTGTGCTGTGGACGTGCTACACTCTGGACCTGCTACGCTCTTGACTTGCTACGCTCTGGACCTGTAACATTCTGGACTTGCAATGCTCTGGATCTGCTACGCTATGGACCTGCTACGCTCTGGACCTGCTACGCTCTGGACCTGCTACGCTCTGGACCTGCTATGCTCTGGACCTGCTATGCTCTGGACCTGCTACGCTCTGGAACTTCTACTCTCTTGACCTGCTATGCTCTGGACCTGCTATGCTCTGGAACTGCTACGCTCTGTACCTGCTAAGCTCTGGACTTGCTACGCTCTGGACTTGCTACGCTCTGGACTTGCTATGCTCTGGACCTGCTATGCTCTGGACTTGCTAAGTTCTGGATCTGCTATGCTCTGGACCAGCTATGCTATGGACTTGTTATGCTCTGGACCTGCCACGCTCTGGACCTACTACGCTCTGGACTTGCATTGCTCTGGACTTGCATTGCTATGGACTTGCTACGCTCTGGACCTGCTACGCTCTGGACCTGCTACGCTCCGGACCTGCAACGCTCTGGCCCTGCTATGCTGTGGACCTGCAATGCTCTGGACCTGCAATGCTCTAGACCTGCAACGCTCTGCACCTGCTACGCTCAGGTTCTGCTATGCTCTGGACTTGCTACACTCTGGACTTGATACGCTCTGGACCTGCTGCTCTCTTGACCTGCTATGCTCTGGACCTGCTATGCTCTGGACCTGCTATGCTCTGGACCTGCTACGCTCTGGACTTGCAACGCTCTGGACCTGCAACACTCTGGACCTGCAACACTCTGGACCTGCTATGCTCTGCACCTGCTACACTCTGAACCTGCTATACAATGGTCCTGCTACTCTCTTGACCTGCTACGCTCTGGACTTGGTATGCTCTGGACCGGCTACTCTCTTGACCTGCTACACTCTGAAACTGCTATGCTCTGGACCTGCAACATTTTAGATCTGCTACGCTCTAAACCTGCTATGCTCTGGACCTGCTATGATCTGGACCTGCTACGCTCTTGACCTGCTATGCTCTGGACCTGCTATGCTCTGGACCTGCTACGCTCTGGACCTGCTACGCTCTGGACCTGCTACACTCTGGACCTGCTATGCTCTGGACTTGCTACGCTCTGGACCTGCTACGCTCTGGACCTGCTACGCTCTGGACCTGCTACGCTCTGGACCTGCTATGCTCTTGACCTGCTATACACTGGACCTGCTATGCACTGGACCTGCTACGCTCTGGATCTGCCTGCAACGCTCTGGACCTGCTATGCTCTGGACCTGCTATGGTCTGGACCTGCTATGCTCTGGACCTGCAACGCTCTGCAGCTACAATGCTCTGCACCTGCAACTCTCTTGACCTGCTACGCTTTGGACCTGCGATGCTCTGGACCTGCTACGCTCTGGACTTGCTACACTCTGGACTTGTTATGCTCTGGACCTGCTACCTTCTTTACCTGCTACACTCTAGACCTGCAACGCTCTAGACCTGCTACGCTCTGGACCTGCTGCGCTCTGGACCTGCTATGCTCTGGACCTGCTATGCTCTGGACCTGCTATGCTCTGGACCTGCAACGCTCTGTACCTGCTGCGCTCTGGACCTGCTATGCTCTGGACCTGCTATGCTCTGGACCTGCTATGCTCTGGACCTGCTATGCTCTGGACCTGCAACGCTCTGTACCTGCTATGGTCTGGACCTGCAACGCTCTGGACCTGCTACTCTCTGGACCTGCTACGCTCTGGACCTGCAACGCTCTAGACCTGCAACGCTCTGGACCTGCTACGCTCGGGACCTGCAACGCTCTGGACCTGCTATGCTCTGGACCTGCTAAGCTCTGGACCTGCTATTCTCTTGACCTGCTATGCTCTGGACCTTCTACCCTCTGAACCTGCTATACTCTGGGACTGTTATACTCTGGACCTGCTACTCACTTGACCTGCTACGCTCTGGACATGCTACGCTCCGGACCTGCTACGTTCTGGACCTGCTATGCTCTGGACCTGCTACGCTCTGGACCTGCTACGCTCTGGACCTGCTACGCTCTGGACCTGCAACGTTCTAGACCTGCTACGCTCTAGACCTGCTACGCTCTAGACCTGCTATGCTCTGGACCTGCTATGCTCTTTGGACTTGCTACGCTCTGGACCTGCTACGCTCTGAACCTACTATACTCTGGTCTTGCTATACTCTGGACCTGCTACTCACTTGACCTGCTATGCTCTGGACCTGCTACTCTCTTGACCTGCTACGCTCTGGACCTGCTACGCTCTGGACCTGCTACGCTCTGGACCTGCTATGCTCTGGACCTGCTACGCTCTGGACCTGCTACGCTCTGGACCTGCTATGCTTTGGACCTGCTATACTCTGGACCTGCTATGCTCTGGACCTCCTACGCTCTTGACCTGCTACGCTCTGGACCTGCTATGCTCTGGACCTGCTATGCTCTGGACCTGCTACGCTCTGGACCTGCTACGCTCTGGACCTGCAATGCTCTGGACCTGCAACGCTCTGCACCTGCAACGCTCTGGACCTGCTACTCACTTGACCTGCTACGCTCTGGACCTGCTGTGCTGTGGACGTGCTACACTCTGGACCTGCTACGCTCTTGACTTGCTACGCTCTGGACCTGTAACATTCTGGACTTGCAATGCTCTGGATCTGCTACGCTCTGGACCTGCTATGCTCTGGACCTGCTATGCTCTGGACCTGCTACGCTCTGCAACTGCTATGCTCTGGACCTGCTACGCTCTGGAACTTCTACTCTCTTGACCTGCTATGCTCTGGACCTGTTATGCTCTGGAACTGCTACGCTCTGTACCTGCTACGCTCTGGACTTGCTACGCTCTGGACTTGCTACGCTCTGGACTTGCTATGCTCTGGACCTGCTATGCTCTGGACTTGCTATGCTCTGGACCTGCTATGCTCTGGACTTGCTAAGTTCTGGATCTGCTATGCTCTGGACCAGCTACGCTATGGACTTGTTATGCTCTGGACCTGCCACGCTCTGGACCTACTACGCTCTGGACTTGCATTGCTCTGGACTTGCATTGCTATGGACTTGCTACGCTCTGGACCTGCTACGCTCTGGACCTGCTACGCTCCGGACCTGCAACGCTCTGGACCTGCTATGCTCTGGACTTGCTACGCTCTGGCCCTGCTATGCTGTGGACCTGCAATGCTCTGGACCTGCAATGCTCTAGACCTGCAACGCTCTGCACCTGCTACGCT
Organism: Gastrophryne carolinensis; assembly: GCA_027917425.1. Lineage (NCBI taxonomy): Eukaryota > Metazoa > Chordata > Amphibia > Anura > Microhylidae > Gastrophryne > Gastrophryne carolinensis. Next base: position 623,041 of record JAQIHN010000003.1, read on the forward strand.
CAGGTTCTGCTACGCTCTGGACTTGATACGCTCTGGACCTGCTGCTCTCTTGACCTGCTATGCTCTGGACCTGCTATGCTCTGGACCTGCTACGCTCTGGACCTGCAACGTTCTAGACCTGCTACGCTCTAGACCTGCTACGCTCTAGACCGGCTATGCTCTGGACCACCTATGCTCTGGACCTGCTACGCTCTGGACTTGCAACGCTCTGGACCTGCAACACTCTGGACCTGCTATGCTCTGGACCTGCTATGCTCTGGACCTGCTACGCTCTGCAACTGCTATGCTCTGGACCTGCTACGCTCTGGAACTTCTACTCTCTTGACCTGCTATGCTCTGGACCTGTTATGCTCTGGAACTGCTACGCTCTGTACCTGCTACGCTCTGGACTTGCTACGCTCTGGACTTGCTACGCTCTGGACTTGCTATGCTCTGGACCTGCTATACACTGGACCTGCTATGCTCTGGACCTGCTACGCTCTGGATCTGCCTGCAACGCTCTGGACCTGCTATGCTCTGGACCTGCTATGCTCTGGACCTGCTATGCTCTGGACCTGCAACGCTCTGCAGCTACAATGCTCTGCACCTGCAACTCTCTTGACCTGCTACGCTTTGGACCTGCGATGCTCTGGACCTGCTACCTTCTTTACCTGCTACACTCTAGACCTGCAACGCTCTAGACCTGCTACGCTCTGGACCTGCTGCGCTCTGGACCTGCTATGCTCTGGACTTGCTACACTCTGGACTTGTTATGCTCTGGACCTGCTACCTTCTTTACCTGCTACACTCTAGACCTGCAACGCTCTAGACCTGCTACGCTCTGGACCTGCTGCGCTCTGGACCTGCTATGCTCTGGACCTGCTATGCTCTGGACCTGCTATGCTCTGGACCTGCTATGCTCTGTACCTGCTACGCTCTGGACCTGCTATGCTCTGGACCTGCTAAGCTCTGGACCTGCTATTCTCTTGACCTGCTATGCTCTGGACCTTCTACCCTCTGAACCTGCTATACTCTGGGACTGTTATACTCTGGACCTGCTACTCACTTGACCTGCTACGCTCTGGACATGCTATGCACTGGACCTGCTACTCTCTGGACCTGCTACGCTCTGGACCTGCTACGCTCTGGACCTGCTACGCTCTGGACCTGCTATGTTCTGGACCTGCTACACTCTTGACCTGCTACGCTCTGGACCTGCTATGCTCTGGACCTGCTACGCTCTGGACCTGCTGTGCTTTGGACCTGCTATGCTCTGGACCTGCAACGATCTGGACCTGCAACGCTCTGCACCTGCAACGTTCTGGACCTGCTACTCACTTGACCTGCTACGCTCTGGACCTGCTATGCTCTGGACCTGCTACCCTCTTGACCTGCTATGCTCTGGACCTGCTATGCTCTGGACCTGCTACGCTCTGGACCTGCTGTGCTTTGGACCTGCTATGCTCTGGACCTGCAACGATCTGGACCTGCAACGCTCTGCACCTGCAACGTTCTGGACCTGCTACTCACTTGACCTGCTATGCTCTGGACCTGCTGTGCTCTGTACCTGCTACACTCTGGACCTGCTACGCTTTGGATCTGCTATGCTCTGGACCTGCAACACACTGGACTTGCTACGCTCTGGACCTGCTACACTCTGGACCTGCTACGCTCTGGACCTGCAAAGCTCTGGACCTGCAAATCTCTGTACTTGCTACGCTCTGGACCTACTACGCTCTGGACTTGCATTGCTCTGGACTTGCTACGCTCTGGACCTGCTACGCTCTGGACCTGCTACGCTCCGGACCTGCTACGTTCTGGACCTGCTACGCTCTGGACTTGCTACGCTCTGGCCCTGCTACGCTCTGGACCTTCTATGCTCTGGACCTGCAATGCTCTAGACCTGCAACACTCTGCACCTGCTACGCTCAGGTTCTGCTACGCTCTGGACTTGCTACACTCTGGACTTGCTACGCTCTGTACCTGCTACTCTCTTGACCTGCTATGCTCTGGACTTGCTATGCTCTGGACCTGCAACGCTCTGGACCTACTATGCTCTGCACCTGCTACACTCTGAACCTGCTATACTCTGGTCCTGGTACTCTCTTGACCTGCTACGCTCTGGAGTGGCTTTGCTCTTGACCTGCTACGTTCTGAAACTGCTATGCTCTGGACCTGCTACGCTATTGACCTGCTATGCTCTGGACATGCTATGCTCTGGACCTGCTACGCTCTGGACCTGCTACACTCTGGACCTGCTACGCTCTGGACCTGCTATGCACTGGACTTGCTATGCTCTGGACCTGCAACGTTCTGGACCTGCTACGCTCTGGACCTGCTATGCTCTGGACCTGCTATGCTCTGGACCTGCTACGCTCTGGACCTGCTACGCTCTGGACCTGCTACGCTCTGGACCTGATATGCTCTGGACCTGCAACGTTCTGGACCTGCTACGCTCTGGACCTGCTATGCTCTGGACCTGCTATGCTCTGGACCTGCTACGCTCTGCAGCTACAATGCTCTGCACCTGCAACTCTCTTCACCTGCTACACTTTGGACCTGCGATGCTCTGGACCTGCTACGCTCTGGATTAGCTACTCTCTGGACTTGCTACGCTCTTGATCTGCTACGCTCTGCACTTGCTATGCTCTGGACCTGCTGCTCTCTTGACCTTCTACGCTCTGGACCTGCTACGCTCTGGACCTGCTACGCTCTTGACCTGCTATGCTTTGGACCTGCTATGCTCTGGACCTGCTATGCTCTGGACCTGCAACGATCTGGACCTGCAACGCTCTGCACCTGCAACGCTCTGGACCTGCTACTTAGTTGACCTGCTATGCTCTGGACCTGCTGTGCTCTGGACCTGCTACACTCTGGACCTGCTAAGCTTTGGATCTGCTATGCTCTGGACCTGCAACACTCTGGACCTGCTACGCTCTGGACCTGCAACGCTCTGGACCTGCTATGCTTTGGACCTGCTATGCTCTGGACCTGCAACGATCTGGACCTGCAACGCTCTGCACCTGCAATGCCCTGGACCAGCTACTCAGTTGACCTGCTAAGCTCTGGACCTGCTGTGCTCTGGACTTGATACACTCTGGACCTACTAAGCGTTGAATCTGCTATGCTCTGGACCTGCTACGCTCTGGACCAGCTGCGCTCTTGACCTGGTACTCCCTGGGCCTGATACTCCCTGGACCTGCTATGCTCTGGACCTGCTACCCTCTTGACCTGCTATGCTCTATACCTGCTACGCTCTGGACCTGCTATGCTTTGGACCTGCTATGCTCTGGACCTGCTATGCTCTGGACCTGCAACGATCTGGACCTGCAATGCTCTGCACCTGCCACGCTCTGGACCTGCTACTCACTTGACCTGCTACGCTCTGGATCTGCTGTGCTCTGGACCTGCTACACTCTGGACCTGCTACGCTCTGGACCAGCTACGCTCTGGACCTGGTACTCTCTGGACCTGCTACTCCCTGGACCTGCTATGCTCTAGACCTGCTACCCTCTTGACCTGCTACGCTCTGCACCTGCTATGCTCTGGACCTGCTATGCTTTGGACCTGCTATGCTCTGGACCTGCTGTGCTCTGGACCTGCAACGATCTGGACCTGCAACGCTCTGCACCTGCAACGCTCTGGACCTGCTACTCACTTGACCTGCTAAGCTCTGGACCTGCTGTGCTCTGGACCTGCTACACTCTGGACCTGCTACGCTTTGGATCTGCAACACACTGGACTTGCTACGCTCTGGACCTGCTACACTCTGGACCTGCTACGCTCTGTACCTGCTACGCTCTGGAAAAGCTACGCTCTGGACCAGCTATGCTCTGGACCTGCTACTCCCTGGACCTGCTATGCTCTGGACCTGCAATGGATTGGACCTGCAGCGCTCTGGACCTGCAATGCTCTGGACTTGCTACGCTCTGGACTAGCTAGCTACGCTCTGGACTTGCTAGCTACGCTCTGGACTTGCTACGCTCTGTACCTGCTATGCTCTGGACTTGCTACGCTCTGGATCTACTATGCTCTGGACCTGCAACGCTCTGTACCTGCTATGCTCTGGACCTGCTATGCTGTGGACCTGCTACGCTCTGGACCTGCTACACTCTTGACCTGCTATACTCTGGACCTGCTATGCTCTGGACCTGCAACACTCTAGACCTGCAAAGCTCTAGACCTGCTACGCTCTGGACCTGCTATGTTCTGGACCTGCTATGCTCTGGACCTGCTACTCTCTGGACTTGCTACGCTCTGGACCTGCTACGCTCTGAACCTACCATACTCCTACTATACTCTGGACCTGCTACTCACTTGACCTGCTATGCTCTGGAACTGCTACTCTCTTGACCTGCTACACTCTGGACCTGCTGCGCTCTGGAGCTGCTACGCTCTGGACCTGCTATGCTCTGGACCTGCTACGCTCTGGACCTGCTACGCTCTGGACCTGCTATGCTTTGGACCTGCTATACTCTGGACCTGCTATGCTCTAGACCTGCAACGCTCTGCACCTGCAACGCTCTGGACCTGCTACTCACTTGACCTGCTACGCTCTGGACCTGCTGTGCTGTGGACGTGCTACACTCTGGACCTGCTACGCTCTGGACTTGCTACGCTCTGGACCTGTAACACTCTGGACTTGCAATGCTCTGGATCTGCTACGCTATGGACCTGCTACGCTCTGGACTTGCCACGCGCTGGGCTTGATAAGCTCTGGACCTGCTACGCTCTGGACCTGCTACGCTTTGGACCTGCTATGCTCTGGACCTGCTATGCTCTGGACCTGCTACGCTCTGCAACTGCTATGCTCTGAACCTGCTACGCTCTGGAACTTCTACTCTCTTGACCTGCTATGCTCTGGACCAGCTACGCACTGGACCTGCTACGCTCTGGACCTGCTGTGCTCTGGACCTGCTACGCTTTGGATCTGCCATGCTCTGGACCTGCAACACACTGGACTTGCTACGCTCTGGACCTGCTACACTCTGGACCTGCTACGCTCTGGAAAAGCTACGCTCTGGACCTGCTATGCTCTGGACCTGCAATGGTTTGGACCTGCAACGCTCTGGACCTGCAATGCTCTGGACGAGCTATGCTCTGCACCTGCTACGCTCTGGATCTGCTACGCTCTGGACTTGCTACGCTCTGGACTTGCTAGCTACGCTCTGGACTTGCTACGCTCTGGACTTGCTACGCTCTGGACCTACTATGCTCTGGACCTGCAACGCTCTGGACCTGCTATGCTCTGGACCTGCTATGCTGTGGACCTGCTACGCTCTGGACCTGCTACACTCTTGACCTGCTATGCTCTGGACCTCCTATGCTCTGGACCTGCAACGCTCTAGACCTGCAACGCTCTAGACCTGCAAAGCTCTAGACCTGCTACGCTCTGGACCTGCTATGTTCTGGACCTGCTATGCTCTGGACCTGCTACTCTCTGGACTTGCTACGCTCTGGACCTGCTACGCTCTGAACCTACCATACTCTGGTCCTGCTATACTCTGGACCTGCTACTCACTTGACCTGCTATGCTCTTGACCTGCTACTCTCTTGACCTGCTACGCTCTGGACCTGCTACGCTCTGGACCTGCTACGCTCTGGACCTGCTATGCTCTGGACCTGCTACGCTCTGGACCTGCTACGCTCTGGACCTGCTATGCTTTGGACCTGCTATACTCTGGTCCTGCTATGCTCTAGACCTGCAATGCTCTGGACCTGCAACGCTCTGCACCTGCAACGCTCTGGACCTGCTACTCACTTGACCTGCTACGCTCTGGACCTGCTGTGCTGTGGACGTGCTACACTCTGGACCTGCTACGCTCTGGACTTGGTACGCTCTGGACCTGTAACACTCTGGACTTGCAATGCTCTGGATCTGCTACGCTATGGACCTGCTACGCTCTGGACTTGCCACGCACTGGGCTTGATAAGCTCTGGACCTGCTACGCTCTGGACCTGATACGCTCTGGACCTGCTATGCTCTGGACCTGCTATGCTCTGGACCTGCTACGCTCTGCAACTGCTATGCTCTGGACCTGCTACGCTCTGGAACTTCTACTCTCTGGACCTGCTATGCTCTGGACCAGCTACGCACTGGACCTGCTACGCTCTGGACCTGCTATGCTCTGGAACTGCTACGCTCTGTACCTGCTACGCTCTGGACTTGCTACGCTCTGGACTTGCTATGCTCTGGACCTGTTATACTCTGGACTTGCTATGTTCTGGACCTGCTATGCTCTGGACCAGCTACGCTCTGGACTTGTTACGCTCTGGACCTGCCACGCTCAGGACCTGCAAAGCTCTGTACTTGCTACGCTCTGGACCTACTACGCTCTGGACTTGCATTGCTCTGGACTTGCATTGCTCTGGACTTGCTACGCTCTTGACCTGCTACGCCCTGGACCTGCTACGTTCCGGACCTGCTATGTTCTGGACCTGCTACGCTCTGGACTTGCTACGCTCTGGACCTTCTATGCTCTGGACCTGCAATGCTCTAGACCTGCAACGCTCTGCACCTGCTACGCTCAGGTTCTGCTACGCTCTGGACTTGCTACACTCTGGACTTGCTACGCTCTGGACCTGCTGCTCTCTTGACCTGCTACACTCTGGACTTGCTATGCTCTGGACCTGCTACGCTCTGGACCTGCAACGCTCTAGACCTGCTACGCTCTAGACCTGCTACGCTCTAGACCTGCTATGCTCTGGACCTGCTATGCTCTGGACCTGCTACGCTCTGGACTTGCAACGCTCTGGACCTGCAACACTCTGGACCTGCTATGCTCTGCACCTGCTACACTCTGAACCTGCTATACAATGGTCCTGCTACTCTCTTGACCTGCTACGCTCTGAAACTGCTATGCTCTGGACCTGCAACATTTTAGTCTGTTTGTGAAGAACCAGCACTCCAAAAAGTTCATGCAAAAAGTTGTATTGCTATAACATAAGCATAGTACAGCAGTGGAAGTGAGTCGACGTTTCGGGGTGCACTGGGGCCCCCCTCATCAGGACCCACTGCATGTGAAGAACAGATTGCCATCCACTGTATTCATTAAATAGTACAACAAACCAATCAAATTGTAAACATATTGCATTTTCGCGCCTGACGTCATAGTGACGTCATGGGCGCTGTCAGAGCATGCCCACAGTGTGCGCAGTAATATTGTAGTCAATATACCCCTAATGACCCAGATCCGGATAAAGCAGCAATCAAAGAACAATAAAAGAAAGAATGGACTCACCACCGATCCCTGGGCGGGCAGAGGCCGTGTGCACGCCAGACACCGCCGTCCCGGTCTCTGGGGGAAGCCAGGACTGACGTCACCCGTCCCGGGAATCCCACACGGTGACAGATGACGCGGCGCCCAGGTGCCACACCATTGGCTCCCGGGCGTCGCAGAGCTAGCGCTCCATCTCTGGCCCTCTGACAGAGATCCGGGGGGATACCATGGAAGGGATAATCTAGATGGTAGATTATAATCTAGATGGTATCCATGGTATCCCCCCGGACTAATGGACTGCTAAGCTACATTTATGGACCTTTTTCCTCAATTAAGTACCCACTTTCATAATGGGTTGCCCTCCTTGGTCCCAATAGTGCCCCTATATATATATCTGCCACACTAATGGTCCCCTTAATAGGAGGTCCCATAGTACTCTGTATATACCTTATTTATTTATTATTTTTTGCCTTTGTGCCTTTTTGTATATATGTATGTTTCCTCCTCTTCCACACTAATGGTCCCCTTAATAGGAGGTCTCATAGTACTCTGCATATACTTTATTTAATAATTTTTGCCTTTATTTTTTGCCTTTTGTATATATGTATGTATATCATCTTCATGCACACACATCTGCCTGCCACTCTGCAGGTTGGAGGGTTTCTGAGGCGTGGGGGCGCTGGCCGCCTGCCGCCCCGGAGCCGGGACGTGACAGGCGAGCCGTCTCTGGCCTGTCAGAGGGCCAGAGATGGAGCGCTAGCTCTGCGACGCCCAGGAGCCAATGGTGTGGCACCTGGGCGCCGCGTCATCTGTCAGCGGGTGGGATTCCCAGGACGGGTGACGTCAGTCCCGGCTTCCCCCAATCAGGGGACGGTATGGGAGGTTGCCTGGCAATCTCCCCGCCGACCGGGACGGCGGTGTCTGGCGCGCACACGGCCTCTGCCCGCCCAGGGATCGGTGGTGAGTCCATTCTTTCTTTTATTGTTCTTTGATTGCTGCTTTATCCGGATCTGGGTCATTAGGGGTATATTGACTACAATATTACTGCGCACACTGTGGGCATGCTCTGACAGCGCCCATGACGTCACTATGACGTCAGGCGCGAAAATGCAATGTATTTACAATTTGATTGGTTTGTTGTACTATTTAATGAATACAGTGGATGGCAATCTGTTCTTCTCTTGTACATGCGGTGGGTCCTGATGAAGGGGGCCCCAGTGCACCCCGAAACGTCGACTCACTTCCACTGCTGTACTATGCTTATGTTATAGCAATACAACTTTTTGCATGAACTTTTTGGAGTGCTGGTTCTTCACAAACAGACTGGTATTTGCGGCGTCTCCGCGAACCGTGCACCCACACAATACAGAGGGTAAGAGTGCGGCTGTGCTTGGAACTATTTGCAACATTTTAGATCTGCTACGCTCTAAACCTGCTACGCTCTGGACCTGCTATGATCTGGACCTGCTACGCTCTTGACCTGCTATGCTCTGGACCTGCTACGCTCTGGACCTGCTACGCTCTGGACCTGCTACGCTCTGGACCTGCTATGCTCTGGACTTGCTATGCTCTGGACCTGCTACACTCTGGACCTGCTACGCTCTGGACCTGCTATGCTCTGGACCTGCTATGCTCTGGACCTGCTACGCTCTGGACCTGCTACGCTCTGGACCTGCCTGCAACGCTCTGGACCTGCTGTGCTCTGGACCTGCTATACTCTGGACCTGCTACGCTCTGGACCTGCAACGCTCTGCAGCTACAATGCTCTGCACCTGCAACTCTCTTGACCTGCTACGCTTTGGACCTGCGATGCTCTGGACCTGCTACACTCTGGACTTGCTATGCTCTGGACCTGCTACCTTCTTTACCTGCTACGCTCTAGACCTGCAACGCTCTAGACCTGCTACGCTCTGGACCTGCTACGCTCTGGACCTGCTGCGCTCTGGACCTGCTATGCTCTGGACCTGCTATGCTCTGGACCTGCAACGCTCTGTACCTGCTATGGTCTGGACCTGCAACGCTCTGGACCTGCTACTCTCTTGACCTGCTACGCTCTGGACCTGCAACGCTCTAGACCTGCTACGCTCTAGACCTGCTATGCTCTGGACCTGCAACGCTCTGGACCTGCTATGCTCTGGACCTGCTATGCTCTGGACCTGCTATTCTCTTGACCTGCTACGCTCTGGACCTTCTACCCTCTGAACCTGCTATACTCTGGGACTGTTATACTCTGGACCTGCTACTCACTTGACCTGCTACGCTCTGGACTTGCTATGCTCTGGACCTGCTACTCTCTGGACCTGCTACGCTCTGGACCTTCTACGCTCTAGACCTGCTATGCTCTGGACCTGCTATGCTCTGGACCTGCTACCCTCTTGACCTGCTACGCTCTGGACCTGCTATGCTCTGGACCTGTTACGCTCTGGACCTGCTATGCTTTGGACCTGCTATGCTCTGGACCTGCAACGATCTGGACCTGCAACGCTTTGCACCTGCAACGTTCTGGACCTGCTACTCACTTGACCTGCTACGCTCTGGACCTGCTGTGCTGTGGACCTGCTACACTCTGGACCTGCTACGCTTTGGATCTGCTATGCTCTGGACCTGCAACACACTGGACTTGCTACGCTCTGGACCTGCTACACTCTGGACCTGCTACGCTCTGGACCTGCTACGCTCTGGACCTGCAAAGGTCTGGACCTGCAAAGCTCTGTACTTGCTACGCTCTGGACCTACTACGCTCTGGACTTGCATTGCTCTGGACTTGCTACGCTCTGGACCTGCTACGTTCTGGACCTGCTACACTCCGGACCTGCTACGTTCTGGACCTGCTACGCTCTGGACTTGCTACGCTCTGGCCCTGCTACACTCTGGACCTTCTATGCTCTGGACCTGCAATGCTCTAGACCTGCAAAGCTCTGCACCTGCTATGCTCTGCACCTGCTACGCTCAGGTTCTGCTACGCTCTGGACTTGCTACACTCTGGACTTGCTACTGTCACGCTAGGGGGTAACTCCAGACCTCTTAATGAGCTTGCAACCCCCAATCTCCGCAGCCAGCTTCACCTATAGGAGCCCCCGCTTGCCGGGACGCAAGTATGCCTACCCGGGATCGGTTGCCCCCAGGACTTATTGGCTCAAAGGATGCTAGCTTATATGGAGAGATCTGGAGAACCAATAACTGGAGCGTGAGTGACGGAAGTCCAGAGACAGGCAATAGGTCGATAACAGGAAGGCAGAGATCGTAGCGGCACCAAGGATCAGGCAAGACGTAGTCGGGGTACAGGCTGAGGTCGGCAACAAGGGTTCAGGATCAAGAGGCGTCAATACAGGCAGAGGTCGGCAACAAGGATTCCGGATCGAGAATGGTCAGTACAATCAAGTCGGCAACAGGCTAAACTTCACAGGAATAGAGTACACAGGGTTCTGAGCGCTATCACAGGCAATTCACAACTGAGAGGGAATTGCCTTTATAGGGACAGGTCTGAGGGAAGCAGTGTACTGATTGGAGCACATAAGGCCAAGATATCAATGGGGCTGATTGGTCTGCAGAGCAGAAGAGGGCGAAGCCCTCAATCCCCTTGGGCTCATTAACCCTTTAATTGATCCTCCGGCGGGTGCGCGCAGCACAGCGCCGCCGGAGGGCATAACAGACACGTGCTCGCGGCCGCGCGCGAGCACGTCTACTGGAGGAGGAAGCGGGGGCCGTGGCTGAGCTGGGCGCCGCTCGAGCCGCCGCTGCTCGAGCCGCCGCCGCACGGCGCGGCCGCCGCACAGTGACAGCTGCAGCTGGCCGCCTGGAGACGTCGCTGGAATGGGGATCAGGTAAGCGGTTCCTGACACTACCCCCCCTTCACGAGGGGCCTCCGGACCCTCACCCGGTTTCCCTGGATTGTCACAATGGAACCTTCTTACAAGAGCCTTGGCATGAACATTCCTCGCTGCCACCCAGCATCTTTCCTCCGGACCATAGCCAACCCAATCCACCAAATACTGTAAAGAATTAAGCACTTTACGTGAATCCAAGATCTTATTCACTTCATACTCGGGCTCATTATCAAGAAGAATTGGTGCAGGACCAGCAAGAGGAGCATTCTTCGTCGGTTTTAACAGTGAAACGTGAAAGGAATTAGGTATTTTCATAGTCGGCGGGAGTTGAACTTTAAAAGACACATTATTCAACTTCTTGACGATCGGAAAAGGACCAATAAATTTTGGACCTAATTTGCTAGATGGCTGATGGAGCGCAATATTTTTAGTGGAGACCCAAACTAGATCGCCTACTCGAAGAGTAGGTTCCTGTGATCTGCGGCGGTCGGCAAATTTCTTATACCTCAAACCAGTGGTCTTAAGAATCTCCTGAACGTGTGTCCAGATATTCTTCCGTTCTTGAAGCCACTCCTCCAACGCCGGCAGATTGGAAGGTGACCCTGAAAGGGAAGAAGCTCTAGGATTTTTCCCTAAGTTACAATAAAAAGGAGATACCTTGGTACTCTCACTAGGCGCGTTATTGTAAGCAAATTCGGTGAAATCAATAAATTCCGTCCATTGTTCTTGGGCATCAGAAACATAACACCTTATATACTGTTCCAAAGTTTGATTAGTTCTTTCCGTCTGCCCATTAGTCTGGGGATGGTAGGCAGAAGAAAGAGAGATCTGTATTCCCAACCACGAACAGAAGTGTTTCCAAAAACGGGAAGTAAATTGAACACCCCGATCAGAGACTATATTGGACGGAATACCATGAATACGAAAAATATGCGAAGTAAACAGCCGCGAAAGCTCAGGTGCAGAAGGAAGTTTGGCCAAAGGAACGAAATGTGCCATCTTACTGAAACGATCTACGACCACCCAAATTACAGTATTACCATGTGAGAGAGGCAAATCTACAATAAAATCCATAGAAATATGGGTCCATGGCTCAGCAGGAATTTCAAGAGGAACCAAACCGCCACTAGGAGCCTTGTGAACTCCTTTACTTCGAGCACAAATAGCACAAGCGTCGATAAAGGCAGTGATATCGCGTCTCATGGTAGGCCACCATGCATGATGACGGGCAAGCATAAACGTCTTACGGTTACCCAAATGACCAGCAGTTTTGGCATCGTGAAATTCACGAATTACATCCGAACGCAGGTGCGGCGGAACAAACTGGCACCCCAAGGGTACATCACTAGGAGATTCATCTTGAAACGGCGCCAAGGTATTGGAGAGATCAGGAAGTAACGCCCCGACCACACAACCTGTGGGTAAAATTGGTTCACCAGAATCACCCCGATCCTTACATTCACCGAACATGCGAGATAGAGCATCAGCTTTAGTATTTTTTACACCTGGCTTGAAAGTAATAATAGGAAGGGAACTGTAGTGACTTCAAACACACACTTAGACAGTTTAGAAAATAAGTTGTTCTCTCTTAATTTTTGTAGCACCAACTTAACATGGTGTCTGTGCTCCGGTAAAGAATTAGAAAAAATGAGAATATCATCCAAGCAGATGACTACAAATCTACCGAGATATTCCCTGAATATATCATTAACAAAATCTTGGAAAACGGCTGGCGCATTACAAAGACCGAAGGGCATGACCAGGTACTCATAGTGCCCATCCTTCACATTAAATGCAGTTTTCCACTCGTCCCCCTGTCGGATGCGAATCAGATTGTAAGCCCCTCTCAAATCCAATTTGGAGAAAATTCGAGCTCCTGTGACTTGATTGAACAGATCCCCAATCAAGGGTAAGGGGTATCGTTTTTTTACAGTGATCTTATTCAAGGCTTGATAATCTATGCACGGTCTCAAGCCACCATCTCTTTTCTCTACAAAAAAGAACCCGGCCCCAGCAGGCGAGGTAGAGGGACGGATAAATCCTTTCCTAAGATTTTCGGTAATATACTCCCTCATTGCTTGCTCCTCGGGCAGGGTAAGGTTATAGATCTTTCCCCTCGGGGGAATAGTGCCAGGCAGCAAGTCAATGGGGCAGTCATAGGACCGATGTGGAGGAAGAGTATCAGCAGAGCGTTCAGAGAATACATCGATCCAATCAGCGTATGGCTGAGGTAATTCCTGTGGTAAGACTTGAACGCTTCCGAGGCCTGTATTAAAACAGTGACCTTTACAGTGGTCACTCCACTTGACCAACTCCCCAGCCCGCTAATCTAACACCGGGTTATGGAGTTGCAACCAGGGGTATCCCAAAACCACCGGAGTTTCCGGACAATCAAAAATAAAGAATTCTAAGAATTCAGAGTGGGAAGAGCCGACAATTAGTCTGAGAGGTGGGGTCTTGGTATTTATAGGACCTCCCTGGATTGCCTTCCCATTGATAGCTAAAACTTGTAGGGATCTTTCAAGAGGAACTACAGGGATCCCTAAGGTGGAGATCATGCTCCTGTCCAAAAAGTTTCCAGCCGCACCACTGTCTATAAAGGCGGAAACTGTCTGCTTAGAGGACCCCCAAAACAAATCAATAGGTACAAGCATCTTATTCTGGCGAGAGTTACAAACTGACTCACCCAGATCAGTACTCTCTACCTGGTCTGGGTGCGGAAGTTTTCCGCCGGTTTCCCCTTGTTGGGACAGGACCCTGCAAAATGACCAGAATTCCCGCAATACAGGCATAACCCCTCGGATCGCCTACGCTGTTTCTCCTCTTGGGATAAGCGGGTTCTCCCTAATTGCATAGGTTCTTCCTGGGAAGATGATGAGGTATTTTCTCCACGGGGAACCGGGGATCTATGACTCTGGACTGGTCTGAAGGATGTGGGAACCCTGACTCTCTCCCTGGCCCTTTCTCTAAGACGTCGGTCTTTTTTAATGGAGACCTGCATTAATTGATCTAGGTCTGCTGGCGGGGGAAAATTGACTAAGGCATCCTTGATGCTTTCCGACAGCCCCACCCTGAACTGACTACACAGAGCGGGGTCGTTCCACCTAGCTTCGATAGCCCAGCCGCGGAATTCAGCACTGTAATCTTCATCCGAATTCCGCCCTTGTTTTAAGGCCCGAAGCCTATTCTCAGCAGTAGACTGTAAATCAGGGTCCGCGTATAGAACGCCCATAGCGTTGAAGAATGCAGTTACTGATTGTAAGGCAATATCATGACTCGGCAAACTAAAGGCCCAGGACTGCGGGTCTCCTTGAAGCAGAGAAATGACTAGGCCTACTCGTTGGGTCTCAGTGCCAGAGGAGATAGGTCTCAGCTTGAAATACAGTTCACAAGCATTCTTGAAATTGGAAAATTTTGCTCGCTCTCCCAAAAATTTTTCAGGCAGTGGAATCTTGGGTTCAGTGATATGAGGTTATACAGAGGTACCCGGTACCTGACGAGACTCCTGAGTGGCCACCCTTTGAGCGAGTTGGTTGATCGCTGTGGCCATAGCTTGCACCTGCTGTACCAGGTCATCCATCTTTTGGGGCCTGTGATAATGTCTCGCTAGGGGGTAACTCCAGACCTCTTAATGAGCTTGCAACCCCCAATCTCCGCAGCCAGCTTCACCTATAGGAGCCCCCGCTTGCCGGGACGCAAGTATGCCTACCCGGGATCAGTTGCCCCCAGGATTAATTGGCTCAAAGGATGCTAGCTTATATGGAGAGATCTGGAGAACCAATAACTGGAGCGTGAGTGACGGAAGTCCAGAGACAGGCAATAGGTCGATAACAGGAAGGCAGAGATCGTAGCGGCACCAAGGATCAGGCAAGACGTAGTCGGGGTACAGGCTGAGGTCGGCAACAAGGGTTCAGGATCAAGAGGCGTCAATACAGGCAGAGGTCGGCAACAAGGATTCCGGATCGAGAATGGTCAGTACAATCAAGTCGGCAACAGGCTAAACTTCACAGGAATAGAGTACACAGGGTTCTGAGCGCTATCACAGGCAATTCACAACTGAGAGGGAATTGCCTTTATAGGGACAGGTCTGAGGGAAGCAGTGTACTGATTGGAGCACATAGGATTCCAAGGGTAATTGGCTGACAACAAGGGAGGAGGTAAGGCCAAGATATCAATGGGGCTGATTGGCCTGCAGAGCAGAAGAGGGCGAAGCCCTCAATCCCCTAGGGCTCATTAACCCTTTAATTGATCCTCCGGCGGGTGCGCACAGCACAGCGCCGCCGGAGGGCATAACAGACATGTGCTCGCGACCGCGCGCGAGCACGTCTACTGGAGGAGGAAGCGGGGGGCGTGGCTGAGCTGGGCGCCGCTCGAGCCGACGCTGCTCGAGCCGACGCCGCCCGGCGCGGCCGCCGCACAGTGACAGCTGCAGCTGGCCGCCTGGAGACGTCGCTGGAACGGGGATCAGGTAAGCGGTTCCTGACAGCTACGCTCTGGACCTGCTACTCTCTTGACCTGCTATGCTCTAGACTTGCTATGCTCTGGATCTGCAACGCTCTGGACCTACTATGCTCTGCACCTGCTACACTCTGAACCTGCTATACTCTGGTCCTGCTACTCTCTTGACCTGCTACGCTCTGGAGTTGCTATGCTCTGGACCTGCTACTCTCTTGACCTGCTACGTTCTGAAACTGCTATGCTCTGGACCTGCTACGCTATTGACCTGCTATGCTCTGGACATGCTATGCTCTGGACCTGCTACGCTCTGGACCTGCTACGCTCTGGACCTGCTATGCACTGGACTTGCTATGCTCTGGACCTGCAACGTTCTGGACCTGCTACGCTCTGGACCTGCTATACACTGGACCTGCTATGCTCTGGACCTGCTATGCTCTAGACCTGCTACGCTCTGGACCTGCTACGCTCTGGATCTGATATGCTCTGGACCTGCCTGCAACGCTCTGGACCTGCTATGCTCTGGACCTGCTATGCTCTGGACCTGCTACGCTCTGGACCTGCAACGCTCTGCAGCTACAATGCTCTGCACCTGCAACTCTCTTGACCTGCTACGCTTTGGACCTGCGATGCTCTGGACCTGCTACGCTCTGGACTTGCTACTCTCTGGACCTGCTACGCTCTTGACCTGCTACGCTCTGCACTTGCTATGCTCTGAACCTGCTACCCTCTTGACCTTCTATGCTCTGGATCTGCTACGCTCTGGACCTGCTACGCTCTGGACCTGCTATGCTTTGGACCTGCTATGCTCTGGACCTGCTATGCTCTGGACCTGCAACGATCTGGACCTGCAACGCTCTGCACCTGCAACGCTCTGGACCTGCTACTCAGTTGACCTGCTACGCTCTGGACCTGCTACACTCTGGACCTGCTAAGATTTGGATCTGCTATGCTCTGGACCTGCAACACTCTGGACCTGCTACGCTCTGGACCTGCAACGCTCTAGACCTGCAACGCTCTGGGCCTGCAATGCTCTGGACCTGCTATTCTCTTGACCTGCTACGCTCTGGACCTGCTACCCTCTGAACCTGCTATACTCTGGGCCTGTTATACTCTGGACCTGCTACTCACTTGACCTGCTATGCTCTGGACTTGCTATGCTCTGGACCTTCTACTCTCTGGACCTGCTACGCTCTTGACCTGATACGCTCTTCACCTGCTACGCTCTGGACCTGCTACTCTCTGGACCTGCTACCCTCTTGACCTGCTACGCTCTTGACCTGCTACGCTCTGGACCTGCTACGCTTTGGACCTGCTATGCCTTGGACCTGCTATGCTCTGGACCTGCTATGCTCTGGACCTGCTATGCTCTGGTCCTGCAATGATCTGGACCTGCAACTCTCTGCACCTGCAATGCTCTGGACCTGCTACTCAGTTGACCTGCTACGCTCTGGACCTGCTGTGCTCTGGACTTGCTACACTCTGGACCTACTAAGCTTTGGATCTGCTATGCTCTGGACCTGCAACACTCTGGACCTGCTACGCTCTGGACCAGCTACGCTCTGGACCTGGTACTCCCTGGGCCTGCTACTCCCTGGACCTGCTATGCTCTGGACCTGCTACCCTCTTGACCTGCTACGCTCTATACCTGCTACGCTCTGGACCTGCTATGCTTTGGACCTGCTATGCTCTGGACCTGCTATGCTCTGGACCTGCAACGATCTGGACCTGCAACGCTCTGCACCTGCAACGCTCTGGACCTGCTACTCACTTGACCTGCTACGCTCTGGACCTGCTGTGCTCTGGACCTGCTACACTCTGGACCTGCTACGCTCTGGACTAGCTACGCTCTGGACCTGGTACTCTCTGGACCTGCTACTCCCTGGACCTGCTATGCTCTAGACCTGCTACCCTCTTGACCTGCTACGCTCTGCACCTGCTACGCTCTGGACCTGCTATGCTTTGGACCTGCTATGCTTTGGACCTGCTATGCTCTGGACCTGCTATGCTTTGGACCTGCAACGATCTGGACCTGCAACATTCTGCACCTGCAACGCTCTGGACCTGCTACTCACTTGACCTGCTACGCTCTGGACCTGCTGTGCTCTGGACCTGCTACACTCTGGACCTGCTACGCTTTGGATCTTCCATGCTTTGGACCTGCAACACACTGGACTTGCTCTGCTCTGGACCTGCTACACTCTGGACCTGCTATGCTCTGTACCTGCTACGCTCTGGAAAAGCTACGCTCTGGACCAGCTACGCTCTGGACCTGCTACTCCCTTGACCTGCTACTCCATGGACCTGCTATGCTCTGGACCGGCAATGGTTTGGACCTGCAACGCTCTGGACCTGCAAAGCTCTGGACGAGCTATGCTCTGCACCTGCTACGCTCTGGATCTGCTACGCTCTGGACTTGCTACGCTCTGGACTTGCTAGCTACGCTCTGGACTTGCTAGCTACGCTCTGGACTTGCTACGCTCTGTAAGTGCTACGCTCTGGACTTGCTACGCTCTGGACCTACTATGCTCTGGACTTGCTACGCTCTGGACTTGCTACGCTCTGGACCTGCTACGCTCTGGACCTGCTACGCTCTGCACCTGCTACGCTCTGCACCTGCTACGCTCTGGACCTGCTATGCTCTGGACTTGCTATGCTCTTGACCTGCTTTGCTCTGGACCTGCTACGCTCTGTAACTGCTACGCTCTGGACCTGTTACGCTCTGGACTTTCTACGCTCTGCACCTGCTTTGCTCAGGACCTGCTACAATCTGGACCTGCTATGCTCTGGACCTGCTACGCTCTGGACCAGCTACCCTCTGGACCTGGTACTCCCTGGACCTGGTACTCCCTGGACCTGCTATGCTCTGGACCTGCTATGCTTTGGACCTGCTATGCTCTGGACCTGCTATGCTCTGGACCTGCAACGATCTGGACCTGCAACGCTCTGCACCTGCAACACTCTGGACCTGCTACTCACTTGACCTGCTACGCTCTGGACCTGCTGTGCTCTGGACCTGCTACACTCTGGATCTGCTACGCTCTTGACCAGCTACGCTCTGGACCTGGTACTCCCTGGACCTGCTACTCCCTGGACCTGCTATGCTCTGGACCTGCTACCCTCTTGACCTGCTACGCCCTGCACCTGCTACGCCCTGCACCTGCTACGCTCTGGACCTGCTATGCTTTGGACCTGCTATGCTTTGGACCTGCTATGCTCTGGACCTGCTATGCTCTGGACCTGCAACGATCTGGACCTGCAACGCTCTGCACCTGCAACGCTCTGGACCTGCTACTCACTTGACCTGCTACGCTCCGGACCTGCAGTGCTCTGGACCTGCTACACTCTGGACCTGCTACGCTTTGGATCTGCCATGCTCTGGACCTGCAACACACTGGACTTGCTACGTTCTGGACCTGCTACAATCTGGACCTGCTACGCTCTGGACCTGCTACGCTCTGGACCAGCTACGCTCTGGACCTGCTACTCCCTTGACCTGCTACTCCCTGGACCTGCTATGCTCTGGACCTGCTATGGTTTGGACCTGCAATGCTCTGGACGAGCTATGCTCTGCACCTGCTACGCTCTGGACCTGCTACGCTCTGGACTTGCTACGCTCTGGACTTCCTAGCTACGCTCTGGAGTTGCTACGCTCTGTACCTGCTACGCTCTGGACTTGCTACGCTCTGGACCTACTATGCTCTGGACTTGCTACGCTCTGGACTTGCTACGCTCTGGACCTGCTACGCTCTGCACCTGCAACGCTCTGCACCTGCTACGCTCTGGACCTGCTATGCTCTGGACTTGCTATGCTCTGGACTTGCTATGCTCTTGACCTGCTTTGCTCTGGACCAGCTACGCTCTATACCTGCTACGCTCTAGACTTGCTACGCTCTGGACCTGCTACTCTCTGCAACTGCTACACTCTGGACCGGTTACTCTCTGGACTTTCTACGCTCTGGACCTGCTTTTCTCAGGACCTGCTACACTCTGGACCTGCTATGCTCTGGACCTGCTACGCTATGGACTTGCTACGCTCGGAACCTGCTACGCTCTGGACCTGCTACGCTCTGGACCTGCTACGCTTTGGTTCTGCTACGCTCTGGACCTGCTACGCTTTGGTTCTGCTACGCTCTGGACCTGCTATGCTCTGGACCTGATTTGCTTAGGACCTGGCGCACTCGAGACCTTCTACGCTCGGGACCCGCTACACTCTGCTCTTGCTACGCTCTGGACTTGCAACACTCTGGACCTGCTACGCTCTGGACTTGCTAAGCTCTGGACCTGCTACGCTCGGGACTTGCTAAGCTCTGGACCTGCTACGCTCGGGACTTGCTGTGCTTTGGACCTGCTACACTCTGGACCTGCTACGCTCTGGACTTGCTACGCTCTGGACCTGCTACGCTCTGGACCTGCTACGCTCTGGACTTGCTACGCACTGGACTTGCTACACTCTGTACCTGCTATGCTCTGGACCTGCAATGCTCTGGACCTGCTACGCTCTGAACTTGCTACGCACTGGACCTGCAATGCTCTGGACCTGCTACGCTCTGAACTTGCTACTCACTGGACTTGCTACGCTCTGGACTTGCTACGTTCTTGACCTGCTACGCTCTGGACCTGCTACGCTCTGGACCTGCTACCCTCTGGACCTGTTACGCTCTGGACTTGCTACGCTCTGGACCTGCTATGCTCTGGACCTGCTACGCTCTGGACCAGCTACGTTCTGGACCTGCTACGCTCTGGACTTGCTACACACTGGACCTGCAACGCTCTGTACCTGCTACGCTCTGGACTTGCTACCCTCTGGACCTGCTACGCTCTGGACCTGCTACGCTCTGGACTTGCTACGCACTGGACTTGCTACACTCTGTACCTGCTATGCTCTGGACCTGCAATGCTCTGGACCTGCTACGCTCTGGACTTGCTACGCACTGGACCTGCAATGCTCTGGACCTGCTACGCTCTGGACTTGCTACGCACTGGACTTGCTACGCTCTGGACTTGCTACGTTCTTGACCTGCTACGCTCTGGACCTGCTACGCTCTGGACTTGCTACACACTGGACCTGCAACGCTCTGGACCTGCTACGCTCTGGACTTGCTACGCTCTGGACTTGCTACGCTCAGGACCTGGTACGCTCTGGACCTACTACGCTCGGGACCTGCTACGCTCTGGACTTGCTACGTTCTTGACCTGCTACGCTCTGGACTTGCTACGCTTTGGACCTGCTACACTCTGGATCTGCTATGCTCTGGACCTGCTTCGCTCTGGACCTGCTATGCTAAGGAACTGGTACGCTCTGGACCTACTATGCTCAGGACCTGCTACGCTCTGGACCTACTACGCTCGGGACCTGCTACGCTCGGGACCTACTACGCTCGGGACCTGCTACGCTCTGGACCTGCTATGCTCTGGACTTGCTATGCTCTGGACTTGCTACGCTCGGGACCTGCTACGCTCTAGACCTGCTACACTCTGGACCTGCTACGCTCTGAACTTGCTATGCTCTGGACCTGCTACTCTCTTGACCTGCTATGCTCTGGACCTGCTACTCTCTTGGCCTGCTACGCTCTGGACCTGCAACGCTCTGGACCTGCAACGCTCTGGACCTGCAACGCTCTGGACCTGCTACGCTCTGGAATTGCTATGCTCTGGCCCTGCTACTCTCTTGACCTGCTACGCTCTGAACCTGCTATGCTCTGGACCTGCTATGCTCTGGACCTGCAAAGCTCTGGACCTGCTACACTCGACACCTGCTACGTTCTGAACCTGCTACGCTCTGGACCTGTTACGCTCTGGACCTGCTACGCTCTGAACTTGCTACTCTCTGGACCTGGTATGGTCTGGACCTGCAACGCTCTGAACCTGCAATGCTATGGACTAGCTATGCTCTGCACCTGCTATGCTCTGGACCTGCTACGCTGTGGACTTGCTACGCTCTGGTCTTGCTACACTCTGGACTTGCTACGCTCTGGACCTACTATGCTCGGGACTTGCTACACTCTGGACTTGCTACGCTCTGGACCTGCTACGCTCTGCACCTGCTGCGCTCTGGACCTGCTATGCTCTGCACAGGCTATGCTCTGGACTTGCTACGCTTTGGACTTGCTATGCTCTTGACCTGCGATGCTCTGGACCTGCTACGCTCTAGACCTGCTACGCTCTGGACTTGAAACGCTCTGGACCTGCTACGCTCTGCAACTGCTACGCTCTGGACCTGCTAAGCTCTGGACTTTCTACGCTCTGGACCTGCTTTGCTCTGGACCTGCTACACTCTGGACCTGCTATGCTCTGGACCTGCTACGCTCTGGACTTGCTACGCTTGGGACCTGCTACGCTCTGGACCATGCTACACTCTGCACCTGCTACGTTCTGGACCTGCTACGCTCTGGACCTGCTACGCTCTGGACTTGCTACACTCTGGACCTGCTTTGCTCTCGACTTGCTACGCTCTGGACCTGCTACACTCTGCACCTGCTATGTTCTGGACCTGCTACACTCTGGACCTGCTACACTCTGGACTTGCTACACTCTGGACCTGCTTTGCTCTGGACTTGCTACGCTCTGGACCTGCTACACTCTGCACCTGCTACGTTCTGGACCTGCTACGCTCTGGACCTGCTACGCTCTGGACTTGCTACACTCTGGACCTGCTATGCTCTGAACTTACAAAAAAAACAAACACAGAGCTAAATCAATTGTCCATTGAAAGTCCAATTGCAATAAAATTCTTCCAGAGAGCGGAACACCAAGTGAATATCTTCAATTTCAGTGCCTAATCCACCACCAGACACACAGGAGGCTTACCAGATATAAAGCATTGGAAAGCTTTCTTAAGTAGATACATCCCAGATTTAAACGATAAAAGCCATCTCAACGTGTGGGGAGGTAAATCTAGATAGCCGGGGATCCTTTCTTCAAGGTAAAGGCATCTAAAATCCAATCCCTCCAGTGCCAACACTCATATCCCAAGGATATATAGGAGAATAAAACATAGAGATAGTGCAACACTGCTAATATACACAGGTATTTATTTAAAAAATTATTGCACTCACATGGTTTTAAAAACAATAAAGCATTATATATGACAAAGCTGTCTGCGACTCTCACCGCCAGGCATCAAAGTCCAATGTTAAAAGCGACCCAGATTGTAAACTTGTTTCCAGAAGCTGCTTACCAACGCGTTTCACCCCTGAATGGGGCTTTTACCAGGTATGCAGCTCAAAATAAGAAATCAGTTTAAGTATCCTATCTCCGTCCCAACCCGGAAGTGAAATGAACACTTCCGGTTCTTAACTGGTTCATATAATCACTTAGTAATGCGCCCCTCCTATCCTTTCATGTGCATAGTCATCGCTACACCATGCCCATCATGCATTACAAATGAACCGCCATTAGATGTTAAAAAGAATCATAGAAATCACCTGTAAACACCACAACGTCGGCGTCCCGGTCACCCGGAAGCGTATTAAGTGCTAAAAAGAATCATTGAGCACGTTGAGCTTTGCTTTGATTTAAAAACAGCGCGGTATTTTGTTTGTTCACATTTTTATTATGCTCTGAACTTGCTATGCTCTGGACCTGCTACACTCTGGACCTGCTACGCTGTGAACCTGCTACGCTCTGGACTTGCTATGCTCTGGACCTGCTGCGCTCTGGACCTACAACGCTCTGTACTTGCTACGCTCGGGACCTACTACGCTCTGGACTTGCATTGCTCTGGACTTGCCACACTCTGGACCTGCTACGCTCTGGACCTGCTATGCTCTGGGCTGCGACTGAAACCTTCAAGAAATTGGATTTGCTCTTTGTCTTAACAGAGGGATCTAGTAAAGGATTGCCACCAGCCAAGTCCACTCTCAGTAAGTGGATTAGACTGCCGGTGGTACAAGCCTATTTTGCCAGGGGGAAGGAACCCCCTTTTTGGATCACAGCTCATTCTACTAGGGCTATTGGTGCCTCTTGGGCTTTTCAGCATCAGGCATCAGTGGAACAAGTTTGTAAGGCCGCCACTTGGTCTTCTGTTCATACTTTTACAAAGTTTTACAAGGTGGATGTCAGGGCCTCAGCTGACACTGTTTTTGGCCGAAAGGTGCTTCAGGCGGTAGTGAAATGAACTACATGCTGTTCCGCGCTGGGGATCCCGCCATATGGACACTGCTTTTGGATGTCCCATCTGTAAGTACTTCTGGACAGCCTTGAATGGATGGAGGAGAAAAACACAATTCAATAAAACTCACCTGTAGAATTGTTTTTGTATCCATCCATTCCAGGCCGTCCACCCCGCCCTTGTGTTCACTATGTCCTGCATGCCTGTTATGGTGATGAACCAAGTTTTTAGTTTTGATTCGCGAGAGTACAAGCAGAGGCTATGTGAGGTAACATGGTGTCCTATTTTTTGTTTGGACCTCCCGGCCTGCCTCTTTTGTTGAGTACTGCTTTTAAACCACTGGGGACTGAATAGACGGGCAGCTGCCTTTATAGGGGACTGGGAGGAGCTACATCTTTTGATCTTGCAGTCAGCGCCCCCTAGGGGCGAACACCCATCTGTAAGTACTTCTGGACGGCCTGGAATGGATGGATACAAAAACAATTCTACAGGTGAGTTTCACAGAATTGTGTTTTTAGCAAATGTGTTTATAGAGCTGCAACATGCACCAGTGTAAATAATGTTACATTAGATTTTGCAGTTCTCTAATTTGCACAAATGTGGCAAAGTCTGACAGAAGTGCTTGATAATTCAGGCCCTAAATAACACTAAAAGAGGAGAGCGGCCATTGCCACACCAGGAAGGCTCAATGGAAGGCCCAGAAGGGAATCCTAAAGTTCCAAACCTTTTTCGAAACCTATAGAAAACTGCCTGATCAGCAAAAGTAAGTCTACTGGCAATATTTGAATCATCCAAAGCTATAATATTAGAGTAATCCAGTGGGAAGTTCTTTTATTGTTCCTTAATGTCTTTTATTTCTACATCACTGGTGCAAAAATGGATCCAAGCAATTACATTTGATATACAGAAATAGGTTTTGCTGTGATTGGTTCATGGAGTCAAACAGATATCATCTAATGAGACTTCTTCATGGAACCTTGTTACATGTAATGATGTGATTACTTACATTAGCCACAAAAGCTTTTTTTTATGAAGAAACAAATTCCTCACAAGAGATGCCTGAGTGATTGCTCCCTGATGCTGCTGTTGCTTTTCCTCATGCGCATGAAAGCAGTAACTGCGAATGGTGAGCTTTTTGCAGTTCTATTGGCCCCTTTTCCTGTTTATCTGCACTCATTCCTATAGATACTATTTTAACCAACATTCTCGCACCCTACCCTCCTGGCTTGTTTCCACAGCTGAGAATGTGCGGTGTGTCCTGGGCAATGCCCACCAGGTGCTTTCTTACCATAGGACCTACTAATGATCATGTGACCGGGAGATCTGTGACTCTGGGAGGAGCGCCAAACATAATGGTTACTGACTAACTAATCTCTAGTCCATACGTTATGTTACTTTCACACTGGGCCAAGAGATTTGGAAGTGATGGCGCTGTGCAATTGCAAGTACTAAGAAAGTGTCCCCTGACCAATCTTACCCACACAGTCTGCTCCTTTCCCTTCATCACACTGACACAGCATCAGGGTATCTGGGTATAAATGGTTAGAAGCCTTCTCACCTTGTGAGGCCGCCATGTTGCCTGGGTGGGGGAGTCACCACATCACTGAAAGAGACACATCAGAGGTTGGATTAAACACCAGAGGAAACTTTCTCGTTACAATCACATATAATGGCTGCATCAGGTGGGAGCCTGGGACCAGATTACATGGTTAGGGGCAGAGTTAGTTCAGCATCGGGTGTCATTTTCTGAACTGGGGGTGTGGTTTGGGGGAGACTTGCACACATACTTGCACTCAGAAACTTCTGGGATGTCCTAAGGCAATGCAATGGAGGATGGGAATTCCCCACCTACAGATGAATCCAAGAATCACACTGAACAGAAGACACAAACTGCTGCCTAACATGTGAACTTTACAGCCCAAAGGCAACTAAAAATGGTAAGACAATGGCGGGAACAGGCATAACCCATAATGATGCTGACAGGTCTGTGTGCTGATGAGCGGCAAGGAGACACAAAGCAGACTCTGGCAGGAGCGGGTCTATTGGTTTGGGTTCAGGCAGCAGAACACACAGGAGGAGGGGAGAGGAGAGCAGAGGAGGGTCGGGGTCAGACAGGGCCCAGAGCTCAGAGAAGATGGCAGCACAGCGTCACTGTCCCAGCAAGTTACAGGAAGGCCGCCGTTCGCAGATCCATCATGAACTACAGGTTAGGCTGGTCTAGGGTTGGCAGCAGCAGTGGAAATGGGATGCCCCAGAGACCAGCCTGTGACACCAGTTCCCATGGTACCAATGTCAGGGTGGTAGAAACCGAGTTATAGGGTTGGTTCCAGCATTATTCCTTTACCATCATGCCTCTACCACAAATGGCTGCCAATATTTGGCTTAGATGTGCTTTCTGACTGAGGGGGGCAGCCTGGGTCCCACTGGGTAACCCTGCCCCACATATTGCAGGTTAGGGGTCACTATTGCTGCGTAGAGGGGTAACGGGTCTCTCTGGAGTCTCTTGTGATATAGGGCAGGGGGAATTCTTCTGCAGGGGTTGCCTTCCATGTCCTCCCCCTGCTGAAGGGTCCCTCAGGTTTCCAGCCTGATACTGAATGCAGGGTGCTGGGCGCGAGCAGCCGGGAGCTGTGTGAGTGGTGTCTCCGTTACAGTCCTGCATTGCATGATTATTCCCCGGCCATTTTCAGTGCTGATTTCTTTGCTTGTGGAAAGGCATCAAATGCAGTGTCTCCTCAGAGGGATAACTATACGTTTACATTCCCAAGAAATACCTATAAAGCACAAATGGTAATTGTGGGACTGGTGCAAGAGACCGTTACTAACACCTGTCGGCAATAATGAAAAAAAACTTATTGAAAATATTGCACACAACCCATAGATATGAACAACGCTAAAGTGACACTCAAATAACACCCAACGTTGTGTTGCTAAAAGGGGGGGCCCCCACTTATACTCATGCCTTGAAAAACATAAATCCACACAACCCACACACTATTACACTGTGTAATAAATTGTCCAAAATATAGATCAGAGAACTCCATCTGTGGTGGGCGCCATTTACATTTCATAGTGATTCCTCAGCAACAAATGTCCAGGCTGATTTAGCTCATATGGCCATTTAAGATAATAGCTATGTGCAAAACTGCAGTTTACTCATTTGTCCCACAGGTGCCAGAGGGATATTTTTACCCTTTCAGATGAATATGCCAGATACTAGGAAAGTCATTCTATGCAGCGAGGCTTTATAACAGTGTAAGCAGGCTTACGCGTCCCACTAAGCAGACTCAGCTTATTTCAATGCGAGTCGGCCGGTTACAGCGTGTTGCAATACAGAAAGAGTAGTAGATGCTTGGAACAAACTTCCAGCAGAGGTAGTTGAAAAATCAACAGTCACTGAATTTAAACATGCCTAGGATAAGCACACATCTATCCTAAAATAAAGAGTACATACAGTATACACATAAGGGCAGACTAGATGGACTGTATGGTCTCCTTCTGCCGTCAACCTTCTATGTTTCTATGATAAAAGGGGATGTGAAGAGGGGCAGGGCCACCGTCATCCAACGTGCGTTTCGCTCCACCCACCGAAGCTTCGTCAGGGTGGCGGGCAGCGAATCCCAACACTGTTTTTAAGCATGCAACTCCTCCTACTCCTTGAATGCCAGCCTATCACTGCATCTAATACATCTTGTGCTTGATGCAATTCAAACATCGCAGCCCGGCTTCTATTCATCCAGAGTCTTCACGGCGCCCATTTTTGGGACCCACCGTCGCAGGATAAACATGGCAGAAACAGCAGGGCACAAATATTCTCAGATGTTATGTCCTTCACACAGTGGGATGGGGAAGCGATACCAGAACCAGACATGGGGGAGGGGGAGAGAGGACAGAAATTGTGGGCAGGCACACATGGCCACTTGTATGTCCAGAAATATAGGACCTCCAGTATCACACTGTAAATTATCGCTACATGTCTTCTTGAGGACCTGCTGCACATAGCCATATTTCTTACACTCAGGGTGCCTATGGCAGCTACAGGTTCATCAATACCTATACAGGCTCCAGAAGTTTTAGTACATATCTTCAGTGTTATCCTACTCATTACATCATACACAATAGCCTCGATTCAAAGACACATTCGTCCGGACTTCCGCAGCTGTCTGTGAAATTTTTGGTGGGTGTTAGTCTTTTTTTTGCTTTTTTTCGTCCATTTTCTACTCGCACGAACGTTTGGGAAAATGTGTATATGCTCTTTCGATGAACGGAAGCAAATCGGATCATTTCCGTTAGTTCGGATCATTTTCCAAACAAAATCGTAAATTTTCCATTCGTTCAGATAACTTCCATTGTTGGGATGGTTTCTGTCTGATTCAGAGAGCTGATTTCCGCCAGATCACCACCCTATAAATCCGTTTCATTTCCGATCCACTTAAGAGACCTTTGAGGGCTCGGATTGCTATTGTTGAACATGCTTTGTGGCTATGCGGAGGAGTCTGCGTGCCTTTAGCTCCAAGGCATTGCATGTATCAGCATGGCCGAGGCCATAAATTGTATAGCAATGCATACCTGGATCAATACATTTCATGTATGCCTTATAGATGCATTTTAATGCTGACCTAAATTAGTCCTTAGCATGTAAACATTTATTTTCCCGCACATCCATATAATTGCTATATTTTTTTAGACTTATGTCCTTTGTGAATTATATTAGGATTGTTGAACTTGAATCTTAATTTGTTGTAGGAGTTATTGTCCTAGTTGGTTACCTTTGCTTTGTGTAATTATTTTATATTTGGTGGCAGGAACTGCAAGATGTGCCACTCGCCCTTGCTCCTGATGCCCATTCTTTGCCTGCAGAATGCGGGCCAGGGGTTCTCTAATCGGGCACTATGCAAAACCCGGGCCATGGTGGCAAGGGCCCTCTGGCTTTTGAAGTCCAGATTTAGGTGTTTGGACCATACGGGGGGGGGGGGGGGGCACTGCAGTATGACCCCAACAAGGTTATACCAAAATTTTAATTTACGTTTTTTAACAGGGACCACACGTGCCAGAGTGGCACAACTGAGTGTCAGGGTCCTTCAGTTGGTGGGCGAGATGCAGGAGCTGCGCAACCCGTTGGGGACCACAGATGAAGAATAATGTTCTGTGGCCTGCCATTGCTATGTTTTTTATAGTTGTAAAAATTTTACATTTTCAAAATTTTTTACAAATTTATATTTTATGATGGTATAAAAAAAAAAATGTTACATTGTCATTTCATTTACAAAATACATTAACACAAAACTAATGGGCCCAGAAATATTTAAAGATGAATATTCACATGACCGAGAAGTGATTTGGGTAAGTTTTAGGGGGCTAAAATGGAAGAAGAACCTAACCGAGAAGTGGTTTGGGTGAGCTTTAAGGGTCCAAAAGGGAAGATGGAGGAGAGTGCTAAGTGATTTAGCTAAACATTGTAGTAGAAGTGAGGGTGGCAAATATGTAGGCAAGCACTTTAATGAGTTAAGTTTGTAGTGTGCAGGCACAAGATGGTAAGGATTTCCGTCTGGACGAATATTTATTGAAAAAGGGAAACAGAATTGAACGGGAAACGTAAAGGATACGATGGGAAAAGGGCAAAAACGAAAGCCTACGTTGTAACATGTGAAAATGAAATGGAAAAGTCTGGATGGAAAATGACATCCTCGTAATTCGTAATCTGCCGTACGAACGGACGGAAACTTTACAGAAGATTTTCAATGCATGCATTGAATCGCTCGAACACTCATACGAGAACGGAAACATTTCACAAAAAAAAACAGATCGGCACGAGAACGGAGTGTCTCTCTGAATCGAGGCTAATGTCCACAAATGGCCATCAGCCTCAAATATCCACCAGTCTCAAAGAGGCAAGCAGCCATACTCATATTCATACTACTCAAGATATTACAAACAGGTGTGGTTACCCGCTTGGTAAAGGTAAGTTTGTCAGCCATACTCATATTCACTATACAAACAGGTGTAGTAACCCACTTGGTACAGGTAAGTATGTCACCCATACTCATATTCATAATGCTCAAAGCATTGCAGAAAGGTATAGTAACCCACTTGGTAAAGGTAAGCATGTTGACACCTGATCCTATTTCTTATAGCCACCTCCTGCCACATTATGGGCCGCCAGACCACTCATCTGCCAAATCATTCTTTATAACCCATGGGCGCACAGCCCAGGCCTATGCTCATAGAAAGGCACTAAGTCCCATGTCCGTGTTAACTCCTCGGGGGTCATAGTACCCAATTCATAAATCAGGCGGGATTCCAGCTGCAAAAACCTCTGTTCCCATTGTTCTTGCCTCCCCTCTCTTTTAAACATAAAAATCCCACAGACCGTAAGGCCCTTTGGATTGCTTTGAGGGCCCATTTTAAAATGTTCGACCACTGGACTTTTCTCACTCCTATTTTTGATGTCACGCACATGCTCACCCACCTGCACTCTTAACTCACGCTTGACTTTACCTATGTATTTTTTCCCGCATGGGCAGGTGAGCATGTACACCACAAAAGAGGTGGTACAATGTATAAAGCCCCTAATCTGGGGGAGAGGGGCACCTCTCATACCCACATAGCACCTAGTCTTTAGCATGTAGTTACAAATGCTACAGTGGTCGCATTTAAAGGAACCATTCAGTTTCTCTACCGAAAAGGTACGGGAATTGGACCACACCTATTTGTAATACCTTGAGCAGTGTGAATATGAGTATGGCTGCTTGACTCTTTGAGACTGATGGATATTTGAGACTGATGGCCATTTGTGGACATTAGGCTCGATTCAGAGAGACACAAAAAAACTTTCGGTTTGGTGCCGACGTCGTAACATTTCCAAAATTTCCCGCTCTCGTATGAGCGTTCGAGCGATTCTATGCATGCATTGAAAACCTTGTGTAAAGTTTCCGTCCGTTCGTACGGCAGATTACGAATTACGCGGATGTCATTTTCCATCCAGACTTTTCCGTTTCATTTCCACATGTTACAACGTAGGCTTTCGTTTTTGCCCTTTTCCCATCGTATCCTCCAACGAATCCTTTACGTTTCCCGATAGATTCTATTTCCATTTTACCAAAAATAAACGTCCAGACGGAATCCTTACGATATTGCGCCTGCGCACTACAAACTTAAGTCATGAAAGTGCTCGCCTACATATTTGCCACCCTCACTTCTACTACAATGTTTAGCTAAACCACTTAGCACTCCATCCTCCATCTTCCCTTTTGGACCCTTAAAGCTCACCCAAACCACTTATCACTATCCTCCATCTTCCCTTTTGGCCCCTTAAAGCACACCCAAACCACTTATCGGTCATGTGAATATTCATCTTTAAATATTTCTGTGCCTATTAGTTTTGTGTTAATGTAGTTTGTTAATGAAATGACAATGTAACTTTTTAAAAATAATTACCAGCATCAAATATGCATTTTTAAAAAATGTGTTAAATTTCAACTTTTTACAACTATAAATAATTAAATACATAGCAATGGCAGGCCACTGAACATTATTCTTCATCTGTGGTCCCCAACGAGTTGCACAGCTCCTGCATCTCGCCCACCAACTGAAGGACCCTGACACTCAGTTGTGCCACTCTGGCACGTGTGGTCCCTGTAAATTACAATTTTGGGATAACCTTGTTGGGGTCATACTGCAGTGCCCCCCCCCCCCCCCCCGTATGGTCCAAACACCTAAATCTGGACTTCATAAGCCAGAGGGCCCTCGCCACCACGGCCCGGGTTTTGCATAGTGCCCGATTAGAGAACCCCTGGCCCGCATTCTGCAGGCAAAGAACGGGCATCAGGAGCAAGGGCGAGCAGCACATCTTGCAGTTCCTGCAACCAAATATAAAATAATTACACAAAGCAAAGGTAACCGACTAAAACACTAACTCCTACAACACATTAAGATTCAAGTTCAACAATTCAAATATAATTCACAAAGGACATAAGTCTTAAAAAATATAGCAATTATGTGGATGTGTGGAAAAATACATTTTTACATGCTAAAGACTAATTAAGGTCAGCATTAAAATGCATCTATAAGGCATACATGAAATGTATTGATTCAGGTATGCATTGCTATACAATTTATGGCCTCGGCCATGCTGATACATGCAATGCCTTGGTGCTAAAGGCGCGCAGACTCCTCCACATAGCCGCAAAACATGTTCAAAAATAGCAATCCGAGTCCTCAGAGGTGTCGGAAGTGGTTTTACAATTATACGAATTTATAGGGTGGTGAGCCGTCGGCAAACAGCTCTCTGAATGTGACGTAAACCATCCCAGCAACGGAAGTTTTCTGAAGGAACGAAAATTTTCCAATTTTGTTTGGAAATGTTCCGAATTGCTTTCGCTAATCGAAAGCGCATATACACATTCTCCCGAACGTTCGTGCGAGTGAAAAATGTACGAAAAAAAGCAAAAAAATGACAAACACCCACCAAAACTTTCACAGACAGCTACGAAAGTCCTGACGAATGTTTCTTTGAATCAAGCCTATTGTGTATGATGTTACGCGTAGGATAACACTGAAGATATGTACTAAAACTCCTGGAGCCTGTATAGGTATTGATGTACCTGTAGCTGCCATAGGCACACAGAGAGTGTAAGAAATATGGCTATGTGCAGCATGTCCTCAAGAAGACATGTAGCGATAATTTACAGTGTGATACTGGAGGTCCTATGTTTCTGGACACACCAGTGGCCATGTGTGCCTGCCCCCAATTTCTGTTCTCTCTCCCCCTCCCCCGTGTCTCGCATTGAAATAAGCTAAGTCTGTTAGTGGGATGCGTATGCCTGCTCACACTGTTATAAAGCCTCGCTGCATGGAATGACTATGCCTACTATCTGGCATATGCATCTGAAAGGGTAAAAATATCCCTCTGGCACCTGCTGGACAAATGAATAAACTGCAGTTTTGCACATGGCTATTAGCTTAAATGGCCATATGAGCTAAAGCAGCCTGAACATTTGTTGCTGACGAATCACTATGAAATTTAAATGGCGCCCAGCACAGACGGAGTTCTCTGATCTATATTTTGGCCAATTTATTTCACAGTGCAATAGTGTGTGGGTTGTGTGGATGTATGTTTTTCGAGGCATGAGTATAAGTGGGGGGCCCCCTTTTTAGCAACACAACGTTGTGTGTTTTTTATTTTTTGAGTGTCACTTTAGATTTGCCCATATCTATGGGTTGTGTGCAATATCTTCAATAAGTTTTTTTTCATTATTGCTGACAGGTGTCAGTAATGGACTATTGCACCAATCCCACAATTGCCATTTGTGCTTTATGTTTATTTTTTGGGATGTGAATTGGGTTAGTGGGACGCTGGAGGTTTTGCACAGCAGTGGGCAGGTCATTAGAGGTGAGTGAGCTCTCTGGTTTTATTTTCATTGTTTGACATTTACATCCCCCCCCCCCATTACTCCACATCAGGAATACGCCCAGTGTTACCCCCTAGTGTGGAGGCTACATGCAGGATATTTGCCACTAGTTGCATAACTTTCCATTTACCCACAATGCACCTGACTGGCCCCTCCCCCAGTCTGTCAGGTCAGCCTGTAGGTTGGTGAGATATCATCCATGGATTGGAGCTTTGTGTCCTCTGCACATGTGCTATGGGACAGGTCACACTGCAGGCATCCCCTGCACTGCATCTAAAGCCCAACTCCTGCCTAAATACATTGTACTGTCTATGGTCCTGTGTGTCTGATACATCTTCTCCTGCCTGCAGTGGTCATATTGGAATGTTATCTGACAGAAATGCCATGGGTGTCACCAGGAGCAGAGAGGTGTCACCAGCACTGGTCACTGGGTGAAGATCTTCCCTGTACATCCAGCTGTGGGGAACTACTAGTTCTAGCATTCCCTCCCCACTAATCTACACTCTTTATCCAGATCAGGCAGTAACTGATCCACAGTGACAATAAACTTAACTTACCTACCTCCTCATACCATTAATGAAAGATGTCTTAAATCGGAACTTCAGGTCCTGACAGCCCCCACCACAATTCTCCATACCTTGTGAATGATGGCGTCTTCCAGATCGCCATCATCCTTCTGCTTTTTCCACTACCCTCCCCATGGTGTCTTGGCCATCTGTGACAGACACCACGGGAGCTTAGCCATCCTGCCATCCTCTAATGTCCTCCCCCTCTATCCTCGATAGACGCACTGACATTTTACAGAGCTTCTGATCCTCTCTGCAGCCTCCCTGCCAAAGATGAGCACTTCACTGAGCAGACG
Source organism: Gastrophryne carolinensis (assembly GCA_027917425.1). Lineage (NCBI taxonomy): Eukaryota > Metazoa > Chordata > Amphibia > Anura > Microhylidae > Gastrophryne > Gastrophryne carolinensis. Next base: position 656,907 of record JAQIHN010000003.1, read on the forward strand.
CAAGATCTTGGGGGTGGTCCAGTGCATTGTGGGAAAGAGAAGGAAACAAGATGGTGCTGCCCACAGAAAGTTCCTGAGAAGAATGGTCGAGTGCAGGAGGAAGAGCAAAAGACAGGTATGGAGAATGGAGAATTGGGGGTTTTAAGGGGACAGAGGGAGGAAGTTTAGGGAGTTTTGCCACTGGGTGATGTCCAGGTAAATTCCCCATAAGGTGTGAGGAAGCACGCCTGGAGGTTGGCCCACAGGGTGATGACAACACACAGGACATGTATATCTACTGGACTGGAGTACGGGAATGGCCATCCCATCCAGACTCTACAGCCACTCCTAAATCCCGGACCCAGAAATCCAATATAAAAAAACTGCTTGACAACCGAGCTGTTGCCGGCCAGTAGCTTTACCCGGGACTTATGTCACTGAAAGCCTCAGGGGCACATATCTCTAATCCAGGACCAGCCCTGCTGACTGCATACATATGCCCCCTCTGCCCAAGGCCAGGGGACTGGGCACTTGAAGCTGAAATACAGTAAACCATTGACAAAGCATCAGAATTTGCATGTAGTTTACCTAATCTGTGTTCTGCTATGTAATTGAAATTCTGTAATGCCAGAAACCACCATGTTACCCTGACATTGTTCCCTTTATTTTGGCTCATCCACTTTAAGGGAGAATGGTCGGACACCAACCAGAACTTTCTGCCCAACAGATAATAGCTGAGAGCTTTGACGGCCCATTTTAAAGCTAAGCACTTACTTTCCACAATAGAATAGTTCCCTTCACAAGATGTGAGTTTCCTACTTAATAATAAATAATAAACCACTAGGTGTTCCTCCCTACTTATCTCCTGAGACAATACTGCACCTAAGACCACATCCGAGGCATCTGTCTATACAATAAACTCCTTGGAAAAGTCTGGGGCTATCAACACGGGTTGGCTACATAAACACTTTTTGAGGCCCTAAAATGCTTTCTCTGCTTCAGCAGACCCCTGAGCCATAACGTAAGTTCAGTCACTGCTAGTGGCAAAGTTGGGCACAAACCTCTGGTAGTAGCCAACAATCCCTGAGAATGTTTATCACCTGTGGGGCTGTGGACAACTTTGGATTGCATACATTTTGTTAACCTAAGTTCTTATCCTACCTCTACCCACAATGTACCCCAAAAACCTGGCCACCTCTAACATTTTTTCGAGGTTAGCAGTAAAGCTATGCTTCCTGAGAGAATCCAACACAGCCTGGACTTTACCTAAATGACTCTACTAATCAATATTGAAGATCACAATATGATCCAAGAAGGCACAAGCATACCTAGAATGAGGCATTTAAATCCTATTCATTGTTTGCTTAAATGTTGCTGGGGCTCCCTTTATTCCAAAAAGGTATCCAAAGGTAGTGGAAGTGGCCTTCCGGGTTGGATATGTGGAGGTCTCTTTGGCCTCTTTTGACAATCAGATTTGCCAATATCCTTTTCTGAGGTCCAAGGTAGAAATAAACCCGGCTGGTCCCAAACTCTCAATAAACTCATCCACCTGGGGCATAGCATAGGGATTAGAAGTGGACACTTCATTTATCACTGCAGAAGCACCAAGTCCCATTCAGCTTTGGGACTAAGACAATGGGGTTGGACCATGCACTTTTCAATGACCCCCAAAGCTAGCATTCTTTGAACTTCCTCAGAAAGTATGTGCTTTGGGGGATTCTATATGTCTTAACATTTACAGTGACATGGGGGTCTGTAACTATATTGTGTTGCATAACATTATTGGTAACTGGGTGATCAGTTGTGCTGTAAAAAATCCTTGTATTTTTGTTTTTGGGACTTAGACAAAGTTTCACCAAATTTAACCTGGTCACTAGCTGAGTGGGCATTTGGAGTAGGTATTGGGGAGGCTGGCAGAGACTCTCTGTCTTGCCACTAATTACATTTATGTGGTAAAGTTGGATGGGTTACCTTTTCCCAGGCTGATGTGTCTTAAAGGTTGCATGATTAACGTTTTTAATTACTGTCTTACTCTGGCAGCTCTATTATATATTCGTCTCTAGGCTTCCCGGGCTTTTGCTAAGTGTTCCTTTACAATCTGCAACACCTTAGCCATTCTGTCCTGCATCTGCTTCAAATGTCCAATCATGCTTTTATAGGGTGTAGTTTCATTCTAGCAGCCCTCTGGGATGTCTCCCATACAGTAATTCATATGGGGAAAAACCAGGTAAAGACTGCGGGACTTTTTGAATGGCAAACAACACATAAGGCAACAGAACATCCCCATCCCGACCATCTTTTTCTAACACTTTTTTCAGCATTTCATTTATGGTTTTGCTAAATCAGACAATCTGGGATCGATAGGCCGAGCTCCTTAGTTGCTAAATACATTTCCCCCAACCCTGGAGAATATTTGGAGCAGCTCCTGGGCAATACTTTTAGAGTAGTTATTCCATAGTGGGATAGCTTCAGGATATCTAGTAGCATAATCTAGCACTACCAAAATGTATTGGTGGCTAAGGGCAGATTTAACCAATGGGAAATAAAGGGCTCCAGAAGTGAAACATTGGGGTGTTTAATGACTAGTGGAGCAGCACTTGCAAAACATTTCTATTTCTTTATGACACCCTGACCAATAAAACTATTGCAAGATTTGTTCTTGGGTTTTTCTGCACCCAGGTGACCCCCTAACACATGAGCATGAGAGTGAGCCATATCTAAGTGTCATTACCCGCTTACCGGTTCCCCGTTCCAGCGTCGTCCCGGGTCCTCAGCCGCCCGCTCCCGCTGCGCAGCCACCTGTCCGGCGGCCGCAGCGGGCGGCGGCTTCTGTGCAGGCTGGCGCGCACGCGCCTCCCTTCTCAGCCGGCGGCTCCAGCGTCGCCTGCGCGAGCACGTTCAGTTTATTCCCTACGGTGGCGCTGCTCTCAGCGCAGCCGGAGGAAGGTTAATTAATAATTAAAGCCCCAGCTGCACTAGTGGGACTGCCCCACTGGGACTGGGCCAATCAGCTGCCTTTGTGTTCTGGGCGGTACGCCCTATGTGTCCAATCTGTTTGAAGTTCCTAGTTGCACCAATCACCACACTGACTCTCCAGGGCCAATTATGTCTGTTCCCTATATAACTTCATCCCAGTCAGTTGTCATTGCCTGTTATAGCGCCTAGACCCTAGTAGTTGTTTATCCTTGATATTGATCCTGACTCCAGTTGCCGACCTTTGCCTGTTTGACCATCCTCGATCTCCATTCCAGTTGCCGACCTTTGCCTGTTTGACCATCCTCGATCTCCACTCCAGTTGCCGACCTTTGCTTGCCTTTGACCATCCTCGATCTCCACTCCTGTTGCCGACCCTTGCTTGCCTTTGACCATCCTCGATCTACACTCCTGTTGCCGACCCTTGCCTTGAACCTAGACCACGATCTGTCTATTGCTATTGTTCTGTCGCCTCCTCAGGTCTCCTGTTACCAACCTCCAGCCTGTCCTTGGACTTCCATCTTACGCTCATATACGGGCTACCCAATTCCACTTCCAGTCGCGGGCTCTCCAGTCCTCTGTACCGTAAGGTTTCATCCTTTGAGCCATAAAGTCCTGGGGGCAACTGATCCCGAGCAGGCGTGTTCTGCGTCTCGGCAAGCGGGGGCTCCTATAGGTGAAGCTGGCTGCGGAGATTGGGGGTTGAGGTCCTTACCAAGAGAGCTGGAGTTGTCCAAGTGGTTAATTGTGGTACCTGGAGCGTGACATTATAACAGGCCCTAAAATTAATATGGAAGACTTGGTACAGCAAGTTCAGGCGATGGCCACCGCTATCAATCAACTTGCCCAGAGAGTGGCCAATCAAGAAACCCGCCAGATTACAACACCCGCTGTACCACCTCATATTCCTGAACCTAAGGTTCCTTTACCTGAAAAGTTCTTTGGAGACCGGGCCGGTTTTTCGAACTTCAAGAATTCATGTGAACTCTATTTCAGGCTGCGGCCTTTATCTTCTGGCACAGAAACCCAACGGGTGGGTTTAATTATCTCTCTGTTACAAGGAGATCCTCAGTCATGGGCTTTCAGCTTGCTTCCTGAAGATCCTGCCTTACACTCCGTTACATCCTTTTTCTCAGCTATGGGAGTGCTGTATGCAGATCCAGATCGTCAGTCCACGGCGGAAAACAGGCTTTGGGCCCTGAAGCAGGGTCGGAATTCCGCCGAGGACTACAGCGCTGAGTTCCGGCGCTGGGCAGTGGAGTCTACTTGGAATGATCCAGCCCTATGTAGCCAATTCCGTATGGGGCTTTCTGAAAATATTAAAGATGCCTTGGTCAATTTTCCCACTCCAAAAGATTTGGATCATCTTATGCAGGTCTCCATCAGGATCGATAGACATCTTAGGGAGAGAGCCAGGGAAAGGGTTAGGGTTACCACTCCCTTTAGACCTTCACAAACTCCCAACCCTTCAACTCCTGGTGGGGTAAACACCTCCTCCCCCTCTCAAGAGGAGCCAATGCAGGTTGGCAGAGCCCGTCTTTCTCAGGACGAGAAACAACGGAGACGGTCTTTGGGTCTTTGCCTCTATTGTGGGTCCCCGGGACATTTTGCCAGGTCCTGTCCAAATAAGGGGTATCCGGCGGGAAACTTTCTCGCCTAGATCAGGAAGAGGGTACTGATCTAGGTGGGTTGAAGCATTACTCTCATCATGATAAAATGTCAATCCCTACGGAGCTTTTCTGGGGTCTTTCCAAACAGGCAGTATCTGCTTTTGTCGATAGTGGAGCTGCAGGTAACTTCCTGGATCGGAGCATAATCTCCATCCTGGGGGTTCCACTGGTACCCCTTGAAAAGTCTCTCCAGGTTTTGGCCATAAATGGGAAGGCTATCCAGGGAGGACCGGTCAGTCACAAGACCCCTCCTCTCAGATTGGTGGCTGGCTCATCTCATTCTGAACATATAGAATTCCTGGTGTTTGATTGTCCGGAAACACCAGTAGTTTTGGGATACCCATGGCTAAAGCTCCATAACCCCATATTTAATTGGCAGTCTGGTGATCTGGTTAAGTGGAGTAACTTCTGCAGGTCACATTGCTTCTCCACTGTCCTTAGGAGTGTGCAGATTTTGCCCCAAGAACTGCCTCTGCCTTATACAGATTGGGCAGATGTCTTTTCTGAGCGATCCGCTGATAATCTTCCCCCACACAGACCCTATGACTGTCCCATCGACTTACTTCCTGGAACTATTCCTCCTAGGGGTAAAATGTATAATCTGAATCGAGCAGAAGAGCAGGCTATGAAAGAATATATTTCTGAAAATCTGAGTAAAGGCTTTATCCGCCCGTCTACATCACCGGCGGGTGCCGGCTTCTTTTTTGTTGAGAAGAAGGATGGGGGTTTAAGGCCTTGCATAGATTATAGAGCCTTGAATAAGATCACCGTTAAAAATCGTTATCCTCTTCCCTTAATAGGTGATTTATTTAATCAGGTAGTGGGGGCTCAAATTTTTTCTAAACTAGATCTAAAGGGGGCCTACAACCTGATCCGTATTCGGCAAGGGGATGAATGGAAAACGGCGTTCAATGTTAAAGATGGTCATTATGAATATTTAGTCATGCCTTTTGGCCTTTGCAATGCTCCTGCGGTCTTTCAAGACTTTGTTAATGACGTGTTTCATGACTATTTGGGTAACTTCGTAGTGGTTTATTTGGATGACATCCTCATTTACTCCAAGAACCTTTCCGAACACAGGCAACATGTAAAACTGGTCCTTCAGAAATTGAGAGAGAATAATTTATACGCTAAAATCTCTAAGTGTATGTTTGAGGTCGCCTCCGTTCCCTTCTTGGGGTATATTATTTCTAGTCAGGGGTTGGAGATGGATGGGGGAAATGTTTCGGCAGTACGGGATTAGGTACAACCCAAATCCTTAAAAGAATTACAACGCTTTTTAGGATTTGCTAATTTCTATCGACGTTTTATCAAGGGTTTTTCTAGTATCGTTGCGCCTCTCACCAATCTCACCCGCAAAGCCGCGTTCACTGTTAACTGGTCACCATCAGCTATTGAAGCCTTTTGTGTCCTAAAACAGGCTTTTACTTCGGCGCCAGTTTTAGTGCACCCCGATGTCAACAAACCTTTTGTTATTGAAGTAGATGCGTCTGAATTAGGTGTTGGAGCTGTTTTATCGCAATTCTCTGGGTCTCCTGAACGTATGCATCCATGTGCCTATTTTTCTCGGAAGTTTAATACCACAGAACAAAATTATGATGTCGGCAATAAGGAACTATTAGCTATTAAACTGGCATTTGATGAATGGCGTCATTGGTTGGAGAGGCTCGTTGGGCATTGTTTTTTTCGCGTTTCAATTTTATTATTACCTTTAAGCCGGGCGTGAAAAATACTAAAGCCGATGCTCTGTCGCGCATGTTTGGTGAGTGTAAGGATCGGGGAGATACTGGTGAGCCTATCTTACCTGCAGGTTGTGTAATCGGGGCCTTGCTCCCTGATCTCTCTAATGTTTTGGCGCCGTTCCAAGATGAATCGCCTGTAAATGCACCTATAGGATGTCAATTTGTACCGCCGCATTTGCGTTCTGATGTTATCCGCGAATTCCATGACGCAAAAACTGCTGGGCATCTGGGAGTTCGTAAGACTTTTATTTTAGCTCGGCGCCACGTATGGTGGCCTTCTATGAGACGTGATATCACTACCCTTATCGACGCATGTTCCGTTTGTGCACGAAGTAAAGGGGTACACAAGGCCCCTAGTGGCTATCTTATTCCCCTTGAGATCCCTAAAGAACCGTGGTCTCACATTTCGATGGACTTTATTGTTGATTTGCCTCTTTCTCATGGGAACACTGTGATTTCGGTGGTCGTCGATAGATTCAGTAAGATGGCTCATTTCATTGCTTTACCCAAGCTACCCTCGGCTCCTGAACTTTCGCGTTTATTCATCTCGCATATTTTTCGGCTCCATGGTATTCCAGTAAATATTGTTTCCGATAGGGGTATGCAGTTTATATCACGATTTTGGAAAAATTTTTGTTCACGTTTGGGGATTCAGGTTTCTTTATCCTCCGCATATCATCCCCAGTCTAATGGGCAGACTGAAAGAACAAATCAAAGCTTAGAACAATATTTAAGATGTTACATCTCTGTCACTCAGGAGCAGTGGTCGGAATTTATTGACTTTGCCGAATTTGCGTATAATAATGCGCCGGGTGACAGTACTAAAATATCCCCTTTCTTTTGTAATTATGGAAAGAATCCTAAGGCTTCTTCTATTTCTGCAGCACCTTCTGATTTTCCGGTGTTAGAAGAGTGGCTTCAGAAACGGAAGGATATTTGGGCACGCGTCCAGGAAAATTTAGAAACTATGAGCGCTAAATATAAGAAATTTGCTGATCGTCGTAGATCTCAGGAACCTATCCTTCAGTGTGGAGACCTTGTCTGGGTTTCCACTAAGAACATTGCTCTCCGGCAGCCTTCTTATAAACTGGGTCCTAAATTTATCGGTCCTTACCCCATTATCAGGAAACTTAATAATGTCTACTACTATGAAAATTTCCAACTCGTTTCATGTATCACTGTTGAAACCAGCTAAAAACTCTTCTCCTGCTGGTCCTCCTCCTGTTTTAGTGGATAATGTGCAATAATAATGATAATGAAGTGAACAAGATTCTGGATTCGCGTAGGGTTCGCAATACGTTACAGTATTTAATTGATTGGGTTGGTTACGGTCCTGAGGAGAAGTGCTGGGTTTCTTCTTGTGATGTCCATGCCAGGGCTCTTGTACGGAAATTCCACCGTGACAATCCGGGGAAGCCTGGTGAGGGTCCGGAGGCCCCTCGTGAGGGTGGGGTAATGTCAGGGTCCGCTCACCAGTTCCCCGTTCCAGCGGCGTCTTGGGTCCTCAGCCGCGGCAGCTTCTGTCCCGGCTGGCACGCACGCGCCTTCCTCCTCAGTCGACGGCTCCAGCGCCGTCTCTCGTGCTCGCGCGCGTGCGCAAGCACGTTTTGTTTATACCCTCCGGCGGCGCTGCTCTCAGCGCGGCCGCCGGAGGAAGCTTAAATAAATTAAAGGCCCAGATGCACTAGTGGGAGTGCCCCACTGGGACTGGGCCAATCGGCTGCTCTTGAGTTCTGGGCTGTACGCCCTATGTTAACCAATCTGTTTGAAGTTCATAGTTGCACCAATCACCACACTGATTCTCCAGGGCCGATCATGCCTGTTCCCTATATAACCTCACCCCAGTCAGTTTGTCATTGCCTGTTATAGCGCTTAGACCCTTGTTGTTACTTACCTTGATATCGATCTTCACTCCTGTTGCCGACCCTTACCTGCCTTTGACCATCCTCGATCTACGCTCCTGTTGCCGACCCTTGCCTGCCTTTGACCATCCTCGATCTACGCTCCTGTTGCCGACCTTTGCTTGCCTTTGACCATCCTCGATCTCCACTCCTGTTGCCGACCCTTGCTTGCCTTTGACCATCCTCAATCTACACTCCTGTTGCCGACCCTTGCCTTGAACCTAGACCATGATCTGTCTATTGCTATTGTTCTGTCGCCTCCTCAGGTCTCCTGTTACCAACCTCCAGACTGTCCTTGGACTTCCATCTTACGCTCATATACGAGCTACCCAATTCCACTTCCAGCCGCGGGCTCTCCAGTCCTCTGTACCGTAAGGTTTCATCCTTTGAGCCATAAAGTCCTGGGGGCAACCGATCCCGAGCAGGCGTGTTCTGCGTCTCGGCAAGCGGGGGCTCCTATAGGTGAAGCTGGCTGCAGAGATTGGGGGTTGAGGTCCTTACCAAGAGAGCTGGAGTTGTCCAAGTGGTTAATTGTGATACCTGGAGCGTGACACTAAGTCCCTGCATCTATAAGGTACTAGCACCAGCAGTTGTTCCACAATTTCATCTCTAATGTTTACCACCCGGTATAATAAATTACTGTTAATAGCAAAATATGGAAAACACTATCAGTGTTAGGGACTTGTGGCCTGCCATTCATCACAGTTACATTTTCATATGCATGTTTCTGGGAGAGATCTTGCAGTTGAGCAGTACCAAATCCCGTGACACTTCCAGGTCGGGGACATTCTGCTCAGATGCTGAGACCTCAGCATCCTCTCCTGCTAGAACCACTAGACAAAAACCTTCTGTTGGGTCACTGGATTCCTTCTCAACAACAGGGACTGTGGCAACAGATTCTTGACCCGGCTTTTTAGTAGCAACCTCCCTGTTTGGTTGAATCCACAATTCACAAAACAGAGGAAGGTCCCATCCAATAAGGAGTTCATGTAACAAGTCTTTTACCACATCAAACTCATGGGAGTGGGACTATGTCAACCTTGGCAAGTGGATATTCCTTAGTGTCACCATAGATACATATAACCCCCACCCTCCTTGCAGGGGTTGTTAAGGCTTCCTGAGTCCAACAGTGCCACAAGTCTGACACTGACTACTTCCGGTAGGGTACCTGCATTGCAGGCAGGATGGGCTAGAAAAGGGCAGCAGCGACTGGCTCCACATTCCATTGGCTAAATCTCCAGGGGGCAGTGTGCTGCAATATTCCCCACTTGTTGACACTAGAGATGAGCAAACCAAACCGTTAGAATCCGGTTTGTCGCAAACCGGAACTTCACATGGCTTTGCGGTGGCACCACCCCACAGGTCATGGCCATCCAGGGAGAAGCAGAGAGACAGGGTCACATGATAACAGCTTAAGAGGCCAGGGTAGCTGGGCCATTCAGGAGGCGCTATTGCAGGTCACATGATGCGCCATCTATCCACTATTATTGGCTGGCTGTTGCAGAAAAAGCATTGTTTTTAGAGCAGGGACAGTTAAGGGCATTTTGAACAATAGCATAGGAGAAAAGAAGGGTCAGGAAAGGAAGTGAGCACAGTGGGATGCTGAGGGGGGTCTATGCTGCACAGAAAATCTGCATCTGCCTGCACTGGGATCTGATGGTCATTGTAGTACATCATTTAAAGTCTTTCCATCTATCTTCCTTTTTTCCCATTGTGTATAAAATTTGATGTTCCTTCCTCCTCGCTCCCTTTGCCACGCTTTTGCCATGTATTTTTTCTGGGGTTTTTTCTTTTATTTCTCTCTTTTTTCTCACATTATCCCCCTTGCCCCTTGACTTTCCCGCCATTCCTCCTATCATATGTTCTCTCTATTTCCCTTCCCAGTCATTCCTCAGGAGATGATAAGCAATCCCAGACTGGCTGCATGTTGCAGGGAAGCAGAACAGGCTGAGCCATCATTGGTCGCTAAAGTGCTCCTGCATACAATTATTGTTGGAGCCTAGTGACCAGTAGCCACAGTTCACAATAGCCAGACTGGTGTGTTCAGAAAATTCCCTGAATGTTTTTTGCCCCCAGTCCAGCCCTATATTAGGCTGTTATTTGCCCCCAGTCCGGCCCTACATCAGGCTGTTATTTGCCCACTGTCCAGCCCTCTATCATGCTGTTAATTTCCCCCAGTCCACCCCTATATCAGGCTGACATTTGCCCCAGTCCGACTCTATATCAGGCTGTTATTGTGTCCCAATCTGCCCCTATATCAGGCTGTTATTTGCCCCCCCCCGGTGTGCCCCTATATCAGGCTGTTATTTGGCCCCAGTGTGCCCCTATATCAGGCTGTTATTGCCCCCCTGCCCATTGCTATATCAGGCTTTTATTTGCTCCCAATCTGCCCTTATATCAGGCTGCTATTTGCCCCCAGTCCATCCCTATATCAGGCTATTATTTGCCCCCAGCCTGGTGCTATATCCGGCTTTTATTTACCCCCAGTTGGCCCATATATCAGGCTGTTATTTGCCCCCAGTTGGCTCCTATTTCAGGCTGTTTTTTGCCCACAGTCCGCCCCTATATCAGGCTGGTTTTTGCCCTCAGTCTGCCCCTATATCAGGCTGCTATTTGCCCCAGTCTGCTCCTATATCAGGCTGCTATTTGCCCCCAGGCCGGCCCTATATTAGCCTGTTAATTTCCCTCAGTCCAACCCTATATCAGGCTGTCATTTTCCCCTGTCTGACTCTATATCAGGCTGTTATTTGCCCTCAGTGTGCCCCTATATCAGGCTGTTATTTGGCCCCAGTGTGTCCCTATATCAGGCTGTTATTGCCCCCTGTTCATCCCTATATCAGGCTGTTATTTGCCCCCAATATGCCCTCATATCAGGCTTTTATTTGCCCCCAGTCCGCCACAATATTAGGCTGTTATTGGCCCCCAGTCCATCCCTATATCAGGCTATTATTTGCCCCCAGCCTGGTGCTATATCAGGCTGCTATTTACCCCCAGTCGGCCCATATATCAGGCTGTTATTTGCCCCCAGTCGGCTCCTATTTCAGGCTGTTTTTTGCCCACAGTCCACCCCTATATCAGGCTGCTATTTGCCCACAGTCTTTTCCTATATCAGGCTGCTATTTGCCCCCAGGTCGGCCCTATATCAGCCTGTTAATTTCCCCCAGTCCACCCCGATATCAGGCTATAATTTGCCCCCAGCCTGGTGCTATATCAGGCTGCTATTTACCCCAGTCGGCCCATATATCAGGATGGTATTTGCCCCCAGTCGGCTCCTATTTCATGCTGTTTTTTGCCCACAGTCCACCCCTTTATCAGGCTGTTATTTGCCCTCAGTCTGCTCCTATATCAGGCTGCTATTTGCCCCCAGTCTGCTCCTATATCCGGCTGCTATTTGCCTACAGGCCAGCCCTATATCAGCCTGTTAATTTCCCCCTGTCCACCCCTATATCAGGTATTTTCCCCCATCTGACTCTATATCAGGCTGTTATTGTGCCCCAATCTGCCCCTATATTAGGCTGTTATTTGCCCCCAGTGTGCCCCTATATCAGGCTGTTATTGCCCCCAATCTGCCCTTATATCAGGCTGTTATTTGCCCCCAGTCCGCCACAATATCAGGCTGTTATTGGCCCCCAGTCCATCCCTATATCAGACTATTATTTGCCCCCAGCCTGGTGCTATATAAAGCTGTTATTTACCCCCAGTCGGCCCATATATCAGGCTGTTATTTGCCCCCAGACGGCTCCTATTTCAGGCTGTTTTTTGCCCCCAGTCGACCCCTATATCAGGCTGTTTTTTGCCCTCAGTCTGCCCCTATATCAGGCTGCTATTTGCCCCCAGTCTGCTCCTATATTAGGCTGCTATTTGCCCCCAGGCCGGCCCTATATCAGCCTGTTATTTGCGACAGTCCCCCCTATATCATGCCATTATTTGCCCCCAGTCCCCCTATATTAGGCTGCTATTTGCCCCCAGTCCCCACTATATCTGTAAGAAACTTACCTCTACCAGGGGGGCGGCGGCGGCTGTCACTCTGGCAGCCTCCTCCGCCCCTCTCTAGCTGTGCAGGCGCGCATTCCCACAGTCTGTAGATTTCGCCACTAGGAGGCGCTGTGCTGCGAGTGGCAGGCAGCACAAAGTGCTCCACACCTGATGGGAATCAGAGGCTGATCAGCCTTGCAGCCAAGACTGACCAGCCCCTGGATAGTGCCTCCAATCACTCACAGTGTTGTAAGTTGCACCAATCAGCACATACACTCCCCCCCGAGGGTGGCCATTGGTCGATTCCCCAATAAATATGGAGTCAGCCCAGCACTCAGTGCCCAGTGCCCGTGATTAGGGATGAGCGAATCGATCGGGACGAACCCGGATTCGTTCCGAATTTCATGAAAAATTTGATTCTGAACGAATCCGAATTTTTCCTTTTAACTCAATGACAGGCATTCTAAGATGGTGGACGGACATGTTCAGACATGTCCCCAGGGGCAAGTGAAGATGGGACAGTCACATGCAGCCTATCAGCAGCCAGGAAGCCTGGTGACGTCACCTTGCTATATAAAGAAGCGGCCATTTTCCTTTTGCGCAGTTAAGACTTGCATTGCAGAGAAAATGGAGCTAGCTGCAGACACGGACAGACAGTTAGCGATAGGTAGGGAGAGTTACAGATAGGTAAAGAGAGAGACAGATAGGGAGATTTATCGTGGTAGACAGAGCTAGGGAAAGATAGATTTAAAACCGGAACAATCCAGCAGCATACAAGTCACAGTGACAGGGTGTTTAGTGCTATGATTCATATTTCATAATAACTGGGTTACTGTTAACAATATTTAGTTTGGTTTAAATACAGCTGCACACTGTGCATGCCATGCACATGCTATTTAACCCTTTCTGCTATTTAGCCCTGAATGCTATTTTAACCCTATCTGTTAAACAAAAGCATTTCTCATAATTGGATTAGTGTTAATATTTTCTGTTAAGTTTAAAATACACCAGGCCACATGGGCATCCCAAGGCACATGCTATTTAACCACATCTGTTAAACAAAAGCATTTCTCATAATTGGATTAGTGCTAATATTTTCTGTTCAGCTTAAAATACACCAGGCCACATGGGCATCCCAAGGCACATGCTATTTTAACCCTATCTGTTATACAACATAAGTGTTGATCAGCATCAGCTGCTTTATTAAGCTACTTCAGTTTGCACTTGTTTTTGACTGCTTTCAATAAACCAGGCCGCAGGGCACCCCAAAGCTGCACCTTGCACCCTATCTGTTATACAACATAAGCGTTGATCAGCATCAGCTTTATTTAGCTACTTCAGTTTGCACTTGTTTTTGACTGCTTTCAATAAACCAGGCCGCAGGGCACCCCAAAGCTGCACCTTGCACCCTATCTGTTATACAACATAAGAGTTGATCAGCATCAGCTTCATTAAGCTACTTCAGTTTGCACTTGTTTTTGACTGCTTTCAATAAACCAGGCCGCAGGGCACCCCAAAGCTGCACCTTGCACCCTATCTGTTATACAACATAAGCGTTGTTCAGGATCAGCTGCTTTATTAGGCTACTTTAGTTTGCACTTGTTTTTGACTGCTTTCAATAAACCAGGCCGCAGGGCACCCCAAAGCTGCACCTTGCACCCTATCTGGTATACAACATAAGTGTTGATCAGCATCAGCTGCTTTATTAAGCTACTTCAGTTAGCACTTGTTTTTGACTGCTTTCAATAAAGCAGGCCGCAGGGCACCCCAAAGCTGCACCTTGCACCCTATCTGTTATACAACATAAGCGTTGATCAGCATCAGCTGCTTTATTAAGCTACTTCAGTTTGCACTTCCTTTTTGACTGCTTTCAATAAAGCAGGCCGCAGGGCACCCCAAAGCTGCACCTTGCACCCTATCTGTTATACAACATAAGTGTTGATCAGCATCAGCTGCTTAATTAAGCTACTTCAGTTTGCACTTGTTTTTGACTGCTTTCAATAAACCAGGCCGCAGGGCACCCCAAAGCTGCACCTTGCACCCTATCTGTTATACAACATAAGTGTTGATCAGCATCAGCTGCTTTATTAAGCTACTTCAGTTTGCACTTGTTTTTGACTGCTTTCAATAAACCAGGCCACAGGGCACCCCAAAGCTGCACCTTGCACCCTATCTGTTATACAACATAAGCGTTGATCAGCATCAGCTTCATTAAGCTACTTCAGTTTGCACTTGTTTTTGACTGCTTTCAAAAAAACAGGCCACAGGGCACCCCAAAGCTGCACCTTGCACCCTATCTGTTATACAAAATAAGCATTGTTCAGCATCAGCTGCTTTATTAAGCTACTTTAGTTTGCACTTGTTTTTGACTGCTTTCAATAAACCAGGCCGCAGGGCACCCCAAAGCTGCACCTTGCACCCTATCTGTTATACAACATAAGCGTTGATCAGCATCAGCTTTATTAAGCTACTTCAGTTTGCACTTTCTTTTTGACTGCTTTCAATAAACCAGGCTGCAGGGCACCCCAAAGCTGCACCTTGCACCCTATCTGCTATACAACATAAGTTGATCAGCATCAGCTGCTTTATTAAGCTACTTCAGTTTGCACTTGTTTTTGACTGCTTTCAATAAACTAGGCGGCAGGGCACCCCAAAGCTGCACCTTGCACCCTATCTGTAATACAACATAAGCGTTGATCAGCATCAGCTTTATTAAGCTACTTCAGTTTGCACTTGTTTTTGACTGCTTTCAATAAACCAGGCCGCAGGGCACCCCAAAGCTGCACCTTGCACCCTATCTGTTATACAACATAAGAGTTGATCAGCATCAGCTTCATTAAGCTACTTCAGTTTGCACTTGTTTTTGACTGCTTTAAATAAACCAGGCCGCAGGGCACCCCAAAGCTGCACCTTGCCCCCTATCTGTTATACAACATAAGAGTTGATCAGCATCAGATTCATTAAGCTACTTCAGTTTGCACTTGTTTTTGACTGCTTTCAATAAACCAGGCCACAGGGCACCCCAAAGCTGCACCTTGCACCCTATCTGTTATACAACATAAGCGTTGTTCAGGATCAGCTACTTTAGTTAGCACTTGTTTTTGACTGCTTTCAGTAAACCAGGCCGCAGGGCACCCCAAAGCTTCACCTTGCACCCTATGTTATACAACATAAGAGTTGATCAGCATCAGCTGCTTTATTAAGCTACTTCAGTTTGCACTTGTTTTTGACTGCTTTCAATAAACCAGGCCGCAGGGCACCCCCAAAGCTGCACCTTGCACCCTATCTGTTATACAACATAAGCGTTGATCAGCATCAGCTGCTTTATTAAGCTACTTCAGTTTGCACTTCCTTTTTGACTGCTTTCAATAAACCAGGCCGCAGGGCACCCCAAAGCTGCCCCTTGCACCCTATCTGTTTATACTAAATAAGCAAATACATAAAAATGTCAGGCAGACAAGTGCCAGGATGTTCAAAGAGGAGTGGCAGAGGCCAAGATTCAGCAGGTAGAGGTCGCAGCAGACTAGGGGCGAGTGGCAGCAGGAGTCACGGTGAGAGATCTGATATGCCAGTATCTGCTAGCGGTCGTGTCTCCACCAGCAACGCATCTGCCGTGGTAGATTGGTTAACGTGCTCATCAACATCATC
This sequence comes from Gastrophryne carolinensis, assembly GCA_027917425.1. NCBI lineage: Eukaryota > Metazoa > Chordata > Amphibia > Anura > Microhylidae > Gastrophryne > Gastrophryne carolinensis. The sequence continues at coordinate 672,795 of JAQIHN010000003.1, forward strand.
ACAAGTTACGTCTGAGACCCCCAGTCTAGGGTCGGTAGGTTCCTCTGACACAACCCTAAGTTGGCATGCCCCAAGAGCATTCCCTGTCCTCCCATTTCCTCTGTCCTACGCCGTTCCCTCCCCCAGCGACGTATCCTATGCTTTGGGTTCAGCTCCACTCTTTAGTGAGGAGGACGATCAGATAGAAGACAGTCAGCAGCTACTGCCCAGCCATGAAATGGAGGTGGCTTCTTTAGCTCGGCAGACAAATAGTGATGTGGACAGTGTCGTGGGTGGTGTGAACTTCCAGCTCCTGCGCCAGACACTGAGGAAACCGACAACATCAGTGACGTACAGCCACAACACGGTGATGATGATGATGATGATGAAGTCGATCGCACTTGATAGCCGGGTGATGAAGGTGCTTCATCGTCATGGCAGGCTACCTTATCAGGAGGTAGTGGAGCAGGAGTTCCTGGAGTTGGCAACAGTAGCAGTGAATCAGTGAAGCCTGTTGGTGGGAAAAGTAGCTACTCGGCAGTGTGGCAGTTTTTCCTGAAGCATCCACAGGAGGGCAACATGGCCACATGCAAGATATGTAGGCAGAAGGTGAAGCGTGGCCAGGGTCCAAATGTTGGCACCACGCCCTGCGTCAACATATGATGCGTCACCATAAAGCGACCTGGGAGAACCGAGGCTCCCAAGGGGTGGTCCAGCCTGCTTCCTCACCAAGTGGCACGCCGCTCCCAATTTCTGCCAGCCAAGGCTCCAGCACCTCAGCCGAAGGCAGCTGTGCGTCAGACCCATCCTCTGTCGCTCTTGCTCCTCCTCCTCCTCCAAGTCATGCATCCCGCCAGCAATCCATCAGCAAAGCCATGTCCAAGAGACAGCAGTATGCGCCCACTCATCCCACGGCGCAGAAGCTGAATGTGCTCCTGTCCAAGTTGCTGGTGCTGCAGTCACTCCCTTTTCAGGTGGTGGACTCTGCACCTTTCAGAGAACTGATGGCTTGTGCCGAGCCGAGGTGGAGAGTCCCAAGCCGTTATTTCTTTGCCAAGAAGGCAGTACCAGCGCTGCACACTTTTGTTGAACAGAAGGTGGGCCAGGCCTTGAGCCTGTCGGTGTGTAGCAAAGTGCATGGCAGCGCCGACGTCTGGAGCTGTAACTACGGTCAGGGACAGTACATGTCGTTTACGGCCCACTGGGTGAATGTGGTCCCTTTGCAGCAGCAGCAGCAACTTGGACAGGTTACGCCGCTTCGGCCTCCGCGCTCCCTGCCCGTTGTGCCTGTGACACCGTGCGACTCCGCCTCCTCATCCTCCGCCATCCCCTCACCCTCCACTGTAGGCTCTAGTCTCAGTGCCCTTCCAGTCTACCATGTGTGCAGGGCACGGAGGTGTCACGCAGTGCTTCACACGGTTTGTCTTGGCGAACGGAGTCACACAGGGGAGAAACTGCTAAAATGTATTCATCAGGAAATCCAAACATGGCTTACTCCAAGAAAACTTAAAATGGGAATCATGGTTACCGACAATGGGAAGAACATTTTGTCTGCGCTGCACCAAGGAAGCCTGACCCATGCGCCCCGCAGTGGCTTACATCTTCAATCTGGTTGTCAAGCGGTTTCTGAAGTGTTCCCCCCATATGCAAGACATCCTAACAACTTCAAGGAAACTTTGCATGCACTTCAGCCACTCATACACCGCCAAACACACCCTTCTTGAGCTACAGCGTCAGAACAGTATCCCCCAACATAGTCTGATTTGCGATGTTTCCACCCGTTGGAATTCCACCCTTCACATGTTGGACCGATTATATGAACAGAGAAAAGCCAGGATAGGGGGACTCCCCTGTGTAACTTCAATATCAACCAGTGGCAGCTCATACGTGACACCTGCCGTTTGCTCAGGCCCTTTGAGGAAGCCACTTTATTTGTCAGTCATCAGGATTACGGGATGAACGACGTGATTCCACTGATTCATGTACTACAGTACATGTTGGAAACCAAGGCTGGTCAGGGCACTGGAGACATGGCGTCTACATCTTACAGCCTCATGAACCCAGTTGGAGCTGAACTGGAGGAGGAGGAGGAGGAAGAGGAGGAGGAGTGGCCCAGTGAAGCACAGTTTAGGCTTGGCGAAATGGCTGGTTTATCTAGTCAGCAGACAGGAGAGGAGGAGCAGGAGCAGCCAGAGGAGCTAGAGGGTTTTGAGGAAGGCGAGACAGAGGACCCGGACACACCGTGGCAGTATGCAGTGGAGATGGAGACAGGTAGTCCCTCCGAGTCACTTGCGCAAATGGCAGGAAGCATGCTCACGTGCTTGCGTAGTGAGTGACCCCAGAATTGTTTCCATTTGTCGCCGGGATGACTTCTGGCTGTCCACCTTATTGGACCCTCGCTTCCGGCACAAAATGGGGGCATTTTTTAAACCCGCCAAGAGGAAGGACAAACTGAACTACTACAAAGACATTCTACGTAGGCAGTTGGCCGATGCCTATCTGCGCCATGGTCCGTACTCTCGCAGGTCTGACTTGGGGGGACCTCTGCGCTCACCTTCCACTGCCATGGCTGCTGGGGAGGGTGGCAGGAGCAGCAGCAGCAGCTCCATCAGCAGCAGCCTCAGTCTTCAGTCGCTGATGAGTAGCTTTCTACACCCGCATGGTGAGGCTACTCATGAGCAGCAGGAAGACCTGGAGCAGGACCTCAACCAGCAGGTCATGTCATGCCTTGACATGACCATGCCAACACACCTTGAGGATCCGCTGGACTTCTGGGCAGCAAAACTTGGCTTGTGGCCGCAACTAGTAGAGTTTGCCCTGGAAAAGCTGTCCTGCCCGGCAAGTAGCGCACCATCTGAGCGGGTGTTAAGTGCGGCGGGGGCCATAGTTACGGCGAGGAGAACTCATCTGTCAACTAAAAATGTGGTGAGACTCACCTTTGTCAAAATGAATCAGGGATGGATCAGCCAGGATTTCCACCCACCAATGGCTGATGCATGCGACTAGATTCAGCATGGTGCTACGTTTTACACTTTCCAAATGGTGCAAAACATATTTATGTCTTTAGGCCAATTTTTGGGCTCCTGCTGATGCCAACTTCAGGGTGTGCCTTCCAACCAATTTTTGGCCTCCTGCTGATGCCAACTTCAGGGTGTGCCTTTCAGCCAATTTTTGGCCTCCTGCTGCTGCTTGCAACTCCAGGGTGTCTTTCAAGCAATGTTTGGGCTCCTGCTTATGCTGCTGCCAACTCTAGGGTGTGCCTTCCAGCAAATGTATGTGCTCCTGCTGCTGCCAACTTCAGGGTGCCTTCCAGCCAATTTCTAGATTCCTGCTGCTGCTGCCAACTCCAGGGTGTGTCAGTCAATTTTTGGGCTCCTGCTGCTGCCAACTCCAGTGTCTCTTTAAAGCAATGTTTGGGCTCCTCCTGCTGCTGCTGCTTGCAACTCCAGGGTGTGATTCATCCAATTTTTGGGCTCCTGCTGCTGCTTGCAACTCCAGGGTGTGATTCATCCAATTTTTGGGCTCCTGCTGCCAACTCCAGTGTCTCTTTCAAGCTATGTTTGGGTGGCTCCTGCTGCTGCTTGCAATTCCAGGGTGTGATTCATCCAATTTTTGGGCTCCTGCTGCCAACTCCAGTGTCTCTTTCAAGCTATGTTTGGGCTGCTGCTGCTGCTGCATGCAATTCCAGGGTGTGATTCATCCAATTTTTGGGCTCCTGAAGCCAACTCCAGTGTCTCTTTAAAGTAATGTTTGGGCTCCTGCTGCTGCTGCTGCTTGCAACTCCAGGGTGTGATTCATCCAATCTTTGGGCTCCTGAAGCCAACTCCAGTGTCTCTTTAAAGTAATGGCTGGGCTCCTGCTGCTGCTGCTTGCAACTCCAGGGCGTCATTCAGCCAATTTTTGGGCTCCTGCAGCCAACTCCAGTGTCTCTTTAAAGCAATGTTTGGGCTCCTTCAGCAGCTGCTGCTGCTGCTTGCAACTCCAGGGTGTAATTCAGCTTATTTTTGGGCTCCTGAAGCCAACTCCAGTGTCTCTTTAAAGTAATGGCTGGGCTCCTGCTGCTGCTGCTTGCAACTCCAGGGTGTCATTCAGCCAATTTTTGGGCTCCTGCAGCCAACTCCAGTGTCTCTTTAAAGCAATGTTTGGGCTCCTTCAGCAGCTGCTGCTGCTGCTTGCAACTCCAGGGTGTAATTCAGCTTATTTTTGGGCTCCTGCTGCCAACTCCAGTGTCTCTTTCAAGCTATGTTTGGGCTCCTGCTGCTGCTACTGCCAACTCCAGGTTGTGTCAGTACATTTTTGGGCTCCTGCTACTGCCAACTCCAGTGTATCTTTAAAGCAATGTTTGGGCCCCTGCTGCTGCTTGCAACTCCAGGGTGTGATTCATCCAATTTTTGGGCTCCTGCTGCCAACTCCAGTGTCTCTTTCAAGCTATGTTTGGACTGCTGCTGCTGCTGCTTGCAACTCCAGGGTGTGATTCATCCAATTTTTGGGCTCCTGCTGCCAACTCCAGTGTCTCTTTCAAGCTATGTTTGGGCTGCTGCTGCTGCTGCTGTTTGCAACTCCAGGGTGTCATTCAGCCAATTTTTGGGCTCCTGCAGCCAACTCCAGTGTCTCTTTAAAGCAATGTTTGGGCTCCTTCAGCAGCTGCTGCTGCTGCTTGCAACTCCAGGGTGTAATTCAGCTTATTTTTGGGCTCCTGAAGCCAACTCCAGTGTCTCTTTAAAGTAATGGCTGGGCTCCTGCTGCTGCTGCTTGCAACTCCAGGGTGTCATTCAGCCAATTTTTGGGCTCCTGCAGCCAACTCCAGTGTCTCTTTAAAGCAATGTTTGGGCTCCTTCAGCAGCTGCTGCTGCTGCTTGCAACTCCAGGGTGTAATTCAGCTTATTTTTGGGCTCCTGCTGCCAACTCCAGTGTCTCTTTCAAGCTATGTTTGGGCTCCTGCTGCTGCTACTGCCAACTCCAGGTTGTGTCAGTACATTTTTGGGCTCCTGCTACTGCCAACTCCAGTGTATCTTTAAAGCAATGTTTGGGCCCCTGCTGCTGCTTGCAACTCCAGGGTGTGATTCATCCAATTTTTGGGCTCCTGCTGCCAACTCCAGTGTCTCTTTCAAGCTATGTTTGGACTGCTGCTGCTGCTGCTTGCAACTCCAGGGTGTGATTCATCCAATTTTTGGGCTCCTGCTGCCAACTCCAGTGTCTCTTTCAAGCTATGTTTGGGCTGCTGCTGCTGCTGCTGTTTGCAACTCCAGGGTGTAATTCAGCTAATTTTTGGGCTCCTGCTGCCAACTCCAGTGTCTCTGTAAAGTAATGTTTGGGCTCCTGCTGCTGCTTGCAACTCCAGGGTGTGATTCATCCAATTTTGGGGCTCCTGCTGCCAACTCCAGTGTCTCTTTCAAGCTATGTTTGGGCTACTGCTGCTGCTGCTTGCAACTCCAGGGTGTAATTCAGCTTATTTTTGGGCTCCTGCTGCCAACTCCAGTGTCTCTTTCAAGCTATGTTTGGGCTCCTGCTGCTGCTACTGCCAACTCCAGGTTGTGTCAGTAAATTTTTGGGCTCCTGCTGCTGCTGCTGCTGCCAACTCCAGTGTATCTTTAAAGCAATGTTTGGGCTCCTGCTGCTGCTTGCAACTCCAGGGTGTGATTCATCCAATTTTTGGGCTCCTGCTGCCAACTCCAGTGTCTCTTTCAAGCTATGTTTGGGCTGCTGCTGCTGCTGCTTGCAACTCCAGGGTGTGATTCATCCAATTTTTGGGCTCCTGCTGCCAACTCCAGTGTCTCTTTCAAGCTATGTTTGGGCTGCTGATGCTGCTGTTTGCAACTCCAGGGTGTAATTCAGCTAATTTTTGGGCTCCTGCTGCCAACTCCAGTGTCTCTTTAAAGTAATGTTTGGGCTCCTGCTGTTGCTTGAAACTCCAGGGTGTGATTCATCCAATTTTGGGGCTCCTGCTGCCAACTCCAGTGTCTCTTTCAAGCTATGTTTGGGCTACTGCTGCGGCTGCTGGCAAATCCAGGGTGTCATTCACCCAGTTTTTGGGCTCCTGCTGCCAACTCCAGTGTCTCTTTCAAGCTATGTTTGGGCTGTTGCTGCTGCTGCTTGCAACTCCAGGGTGTGATTCATCCAATTTTTGGGCTCCTGAAGCCAACTCCAGTGTCTCTTTCAAGCTATGTTTGGGCTCTTGCTGCTGCTTGCGACTCCAGGGTGTGTCAGTAAATCTTTGGGCTTCTGCTGCTGCTTGCAACTCCAGGGTGTGATTCATCCGATTTTTGGGCTCCTGAAGCCAACTCCAGTGTCTCTTTCAAGCTATGTTTGGGCTGCTACTGCTGCTGCTTGCAACTCCAGGGTGTGATTCATCCAATTTTTGGCTCCTGAAGCCAACTCCAGTGTCTCTTTCAAGCTATGTTTGGACTGCTGCTGCTGCTGCTTGCAACTCCAGGGTGTCATTCAGCCAATTTTTGGGCTCCTGCAGCCAACTCCAGTGTCTCTTTAAATCAATGTTTGGGCTCCTGCAGCTTCTGCTGCTGCTGCTGCTTGCAACTCCAGGGTGTAATTCAGCTTATTTATGGGCTCCTGCTGCCAACTCCAGTGTCTCTTTCAAGCTATGTTTGGGCTCCTGCTGCTGCCAACTCCAGGGTGTGTCAGTAAATTTTTGGGCTCCTGCTGCTGCTGCTGCCAACTCCAGTGTATCTTTAAAGCAATGTTTGGGCTCCTGCTTCTGCTTGCAACTCCAGGGTGTAATTCATCCAATTTTTGGGCTCCTGCTGCCAACTCCAGTGTCTCTTTCAAGCTATGTTTGGGCTGCTGCTGCTGCTGCTTGCAACTCCAGGGTGTGATTCATCCAATTTTTGGGCTCCTGCTGCCAACTCCAGTGTCTCTTTCAAGCTATGTTTGGGCTGCTGCTGCTGCTGTTTGCAACTCCAGGGTGTAATTCAGCTAATTTTTGGGCTCCTGCTGCCAACTCCAGTGTCTCTTTAAAGTAATGTTTGGGCTCCTGCTGTTGCTTGAAACTCCAGGGTGTGATTCATCCAATTTTGGGGCTCCTGCTGCCAACTCCAGTGTCTCTTTCAAGCTATGTTTGGGCTACTGCTGCGGCTGCTGGCAAATCCAGGGTGTCATTCACCCAGTTTTTGGGCTCCTGCTGCCAACTCCAGTGTCTCTTTCAAGCTATGTTTGGGCTGTTGCTGCTGCTGCTTGCAACTCCAGGGTGTGATTCATCCAATTTTTGGGCTCCTGAAGCCAACTCCAGTGTCTCTTTCAAGCTATGTTTGGGCTCTTGCTGCTGCTTGCGACTCCAGGGTGTGTCAGTAAATCTTTGGGCTTCTGCTGCTGCTTGCAACTCCAGGGTGTGATTCATCCGATTTTTGGGCTCCTGAAGCCAACTCCAGTGTCTCTTTCAAGCTATGTTTGGGCTGCTACTGCTGCTGCTTGCAACTCCAGGGTGTGATTCATCCAATTTTTGGCTCCTGAAGCCAACTCCAGTGTCTCTTTCAAGCTATGTTTGGACTGCTGCTGCTGCTGCTTGCAACTCCAGGGTGTCATTCAGCCAATTTTTGGGCTCCTGCAGCCAACTCCAGTGTCTCTTTAAATCAATGTTTGGGCTCCTGCAGCTTCTGCTGCTGCTGCTTGCAACTCCAGGGTGTAATTCAGCTTATTTATGGGCTCCTGCTGCCAACTCCAGTGTCTCTTTCAAGCTATGTTTGGGCTCCTGCTGCTGCTAACTCCAGGGTGTGTCAGTAAATTTTTGGGCTCCTGCTGCTGCTGCTGCCAACTCCAGTGTATCTTTAAAGCAATGTTTGGGCTCCTGCTTCTGCTTGCAACTCCAGGGTGTAATTCATCCAATTTTTGGGCTCCTGCTGCCAACTCCAGTGTCTCTTTCAAGCTATGTTTGGGCTGCTGCTGCTGCTGCTTGCAACTCCAGGGTGTGATTCATCCAATTTTTGGGCCGCTGCTGCCAACTCCAGTGTCTCTTTCAAGCTATGTTTGGGCTGCTGCTGCTGCTGTTTGCAACTCCAGGGTGTAATTCAGCTAATTTTTGGGCTCCTGCTGCCAACTCCAGTGTCTCTTTAAAGTAATGTTTGGGCTCCTGCTGTTGCTTGAAACTCCAGGGTGTGATTCATCCAATTTTGGGGCTCCTGCTGCCAACTCCAGTGTCTCTTTCAAGCTATGTTTGGGCTACTGCTGCGGCTGCTGGCAAATCCAGGGTGTCATTCACCCAGTTTTTGGGCTCCTGCTGCCAACTCCAGTGTCTCTTTCAAGCTATGTTTGGGCTGTTGCTGCTGCTGCTTGCAACTCCAGGGTGTGATTCATCCAATTTTTGGGCTCCTGAAGCCAACTCCAGTGTCTCTTTCAAGCTATGTTTGGGCTCTTGCTGCTGCTTGCGACTCCAGGGTGTGTCAGTAAATCTTTGGGCTTCTGCTGCTGCTTGCAACTCCAGGGTGTGATTCATCCGATTTTTGGGCTCCTGAAGCCAACTCCAGTGTCTCTTTCAAGCTATGTTTGGGCTGCTACTGCTGCTGCTTGCAACTCCAGGGTGTGATTCATCCAATTTTTGGCTCCTGAAGCCAACTCCAGTGTCTCTTTCAAGCTATGTTTGGACTGCTGCTGCTGCTGCTTGCAACTCCAGGGTGTCATTCAGCCAATTTTTGGGCTCCTGCAGCCAACTCCAGTGTCTCTTTAAATCAATGTTTGGGCTCCTGCAGCTTCTGCTGCTGCTGCTGCTTGCAACTCCAGGGTGTAATTCAGCTTATTTATGGGCTCCTGCTGCCAACTCCAGTGTCTCTTTCAAGCTATGTTTGGGCTCCTGCTGCTGCCAACTCCAGGGTGTGTCAGTAAATTTTTGGGCTCCTGCTGCTGCTGCTGCCAACTCCAGTGTATCTTTAAAGCAATGTTTGGGCTCCTGCTTCTGCTTGCAACTCCAGGGTGTAATTCATCCAATTTTTGGGCTCCTGAAGCCAACTCCAGTGTCTCTTTCAAGCTATGTTTGGGCTGCTGCTGCTGCTGCTGCTTGCCACTCCAGGGTGCAATTCATCCAATTTTTGGGCTCCTGAAGCCAACTCCAGTGTCTCTTTCAAGCTATGTTTGGGCTGCTGCTGTTGCTGCTGTTTGCAACTCCAGGGTGTGATTCATCCAATTTTTGGGCTCCTGCTGCCAACTCCAGTGTCTCTTTCAAGCTATGTTTGGGCTCCTGCTGCTGCTGCTTGCAACTCCAGGGTGTCATTCAGCCAATTTTTGGGCTCCTGCTGCCAACTCCAGGATGTCTTTCAGCCAATATTTGGGCGCCTGCTGCTGCCAGCTCCAGGGTGTGTTTTTCATGCAATTTAGGGGCCCCTCATAGTAATGCCACTTCAAATCTCTGCAATTTTGCCGCTCTGCGATTCTAATTGCGATGCCTCTGATCTGCATGTCCTAATTATTTACAGTATTATTTCACTAACCCGGAACACATCCTATGCGTGTTACAGCAAGGCAGAATGGTTTACAACCCTATTGAGGCTCTAGGAAGCTCAGAAATAGCAGTTTTTAATAGCAATTCGTCGCGAATAAATTCGGGTCGAAACGATTTTTGTCGGAAAATTCGGCGAATCAGTTGAATCGAATTTTTCAAAAGTTCGCTCATCTCTACCCGTGATAGTCGCTTGTGATTAGGGTGTGATTCTGTTAGTTGTTATCTGATTCCGACCCGGCTTGATCGACCATTCCTGTCTGCTGCCTGTACCGACCTCTGCTTTGTCTGACCACGAACCTGCCTGCCCCTCTGGATACCCTGCGATCTCTGACCTCCTGCTTGACCCTTTGGCTACCCCTGACTACGCACCTGTCTCATCCCTGTACTCTGAAACACCATCCGGATTGACTACCTGTGAACGACCTCGGCTTTGGGATACCCTCGTGGTTTATCGGCCTTCACCGTAAGCAGCCATGGGGGCTACCGTGTCCGGTGAGGCATATCTAGCGTCCCGGCAAATGGGGGCTTGACTATAGGCAGAAACAGCGGTGGAGATTGGGGGTTGCCTGCTTACAGAAGGCTGGTGTCCCGCTGGGCATCACATTATCACGGGCCGCATAAATGGACCAAATTTTGGAACAGGTGCAGGCCCTGACCGCGGCCGTGGAGCATCTGGCACTTCGAGTGGTGGCTCAGGAGAACCGTCCATCTCCTGCACCCTTTGTGCCCCAGGGAGCAATAGCCGCCTTTCTGGTTGAACCCAAGATTCCCCTTCCAGAGAAGTTTTCCGGGGACCGAAGTAAATTTGCCAATTTCTGGGATGCCTGTAAGCTCTATTTTCAGCTTCGCCCTTATGCTTCCGGCTCCGAGGAGCAACGGGTGGGACATATCATCTCCCTTCTGCATGGGGATCCCCAATACTGGGCTTTTAGCCTCTCCCTCAGGATTACGCCCGCCAATTTGTCGAGGAATTCTTCAAGGCCATGGAGATCCTGTATGATGACCCAGACCGAGGGGCAACTGCTGATGCCAAGCTACGATTTCTCAGACAGGGGCGAAGACTGGCAGAAGAATATTGCTCGGAATTCCGACGCTGGGCAGTGGATTCTTGCTGGAATGACCCAGCCTTGTGTGGGCAGTTCAGGCTAGGTCTGTCAGAGGTCATAAAAGATGTCATGGTAAATCATCCTGTACCTAACACCTTGGATGAAACCATGCAACTGGCTCTCCGCATCGACCGACGCATACAAGAAAGACGCCTGGAAAAAGGGGCCCAGTCTGAAGTCAGTATGAAGCCTGAGGCCTTAGTCCCCTCTTCTTCTGAAGAACCAATGCAGCTTGGGGCCACCAAGCTTTCTGAAGCTGAGAGGCGAAGGTCTATGCCTTTATTGCAGAGAAGTAGGTCACCTGGTCCTCTCCTGCCCTCTGAGACAGGCATCAGGAAACTTCAGAGCCTAGGTGGGGTCGAGGAAACCCACTTGGCTGCAAGGTATTTCCTCTGTGTTGCACACAAATTACGTTGCCTGTCGAGATTACGCATGATTTTGAGTCCACATCTGTGGAGGCTCTTTTGGATTGTGGGGCCGCCGGGAATTTTATTGATTGGGGCCTGGCTCAAGCGTTAAAGATTCCGCTGCAATCTTTAGTCAATCCAATTAGACTCAAAGCCATTGAAAATATCCCCCTTGTCGGGGCCTGATTAAGTACCGTACTCCACCAGTGTTTGTTAGAGTGGGGGTGGGACATACCGAGCTAATGAGCTTCCTTCTCCTTAAGATGCCTCTTACCCCTTTAGTTTTGGGACTCCCCTGGCTGTCTAAACACAATCCCCAAATTGACTGGGTCTCTGGGCAGGTTATCAAGTGGGGGCCACAATGTTTCCAGTCTTGTCTTGAGCTTCCTGTACGTGCCACTCGCTTGACTGCTGAGGGCATCCATACCCCCTATGCAGATTTTGCAGACGTGTTTTCTGAAAAAGCCGCTGATGAACTCCCTCCTCATAAGCCTTTTGACTGCCCGATTGATCTTCTCCCCGGAACTATGCCGCCTCAGGAAAAGATTTATAATTTAACCCGAGCTGAGAATAAGGCCATGAAAGAATACATTGCTGAGAATCTGCAGAAAGGTTTTATTCGGCCGTCTACCTCACCAGCGGGTGAGGTTTTTTCTTTGTGGAAAAGAAAGATGGTGGCTTGCACCCCTGTATTGATTATAGGGACCTGAATAAAATTACAGTTAAAAATAAATACCCCCTTCCCTTAATAGAGGGACTCTTTTACCGACGCCGAGAAAGCCTTCGACAGAGTGAACTGGAGCTTTATGTCAGCGGTGCTCAGTCACGTTGGACTGGGCCCGAACATGTTAAGCTGGATTGGGAGCCTCTACAGCTCCCCCTCGGCGTCGGTGAGAGTAAACGGCTTCCTGTCAGGTACGTTCGAAATCAGGAATGGGACAAGGCAGGGCTGCCCCTTGTCGCCCCTGATCTTTATTTTGTCCCTTGAGCCCTTCCTGTGCAGGGTGCGGGGGAATCCGGACGTCAAGGGAGCGGAGAACGAGGCGGGACACTATAGGGTCGCAGCTTATGCTGATGATCTTATATTCTGTTTGTCCCGTCCCGAGGTCTCGCTGCCTAACCTTCTGAGGGAACTCAGGGAGTACGGGAGCCTCTCGAGCTACAAGATCAACCTCCAGAAGTCCGAAGCCCTTAATATCAACATTCCCCCCCGTAGGTTCGAAAACATCAAAAATTCCTTCCCCTTCAGATGGGCCTGCAATAGCATTAAATAGCTGGGGACTCACATTAGCAGTGATCTCCGAAAAATATTTGCCCTCAACTTTCCCCCGCTACTTGGAGATTTTGAGAGGGAGACGGCCAGGTGGGGTGGGGGGAGACTCTCCTGGTTTGGAAGGTGCAACGCGGTCAAAATGTCCCTCTTACCTCGCCTGCTATACCTCCTGCAGGCTCTCCCGGTGTTTATTCCTCGGTCATATCTCCTGAAGGTACGCTCAGTCTTCACTAGATTCATCTGGCCTGGCAGGAAGCCGAGACTGAAGAGGGAGATCTTGACCAGAGTGAATGATCGGGGGGGGCGTGGGCGTCCCTGATCCGATACTCTATCATGCCGCGACCCATCTCTGTAGAGTGGTCGACTGGTGTGCACATGGCCGGAGTAAACAGTGGGTTGGCTTGGAGCAGAGCTTCCTTGGGGTTCCTCTCAGGGGGGCGCCTTGGGTCTAGGACGAGGGAGATAAACTGGGGAGACACCATCCTACTATAGGCCCCACTCTTAGGGTTTGTGAGACCGCCCTCCTTCGCCAGGGGATCTCCCCCTCTCCCTCTCCCATGTACCCAGTCTTGGGGAACCCGCGCTTTGCGCCGGGGTGTGAGGGCCATCAGGCGAGAACTTGGATTGCGGCGAACATATATAGCACGGGTCATTTTGTTGCGGTTGGCGGTTGGGCGGACCTAAGTGCTCTGGCCCTGGGGGCTGGGGTCCCGGAGTTCTCCAGGTGGCAAGGGATGCAGCTTAACCATTTTCTGGCTTCTCTGCGGGAGTATGGGGAGGGCAGGCAGGTCCTTACGCCCTTCGAAGAGATGTGCCGTAGTACTGAAGTGGAGAGACACGTCCTATCGAGGATCTACAAACTCCTCGTGGCCCCACCTGACCTGGATGACCCTCCGTACCTGCGAAAATGGGAACGGGACCTTGGTGTGTCATGGACCCCTGAGCAGCGTCGGAAAATACTGGCGCTGCCGCACAGGTCCTCAACTTGTACCCGGATTCAAGAATGTGGGTACAAGTTGCTCTCAAGATGGTATCGAGTCCCAACAGACCTCAACAGATGGTTCCCCGACTGCCCCCCCAACTGCTGGAGATGTGGTGGAGAGAGAGGAGACCTTTTACACATCTTTTGGTCTTGCCCTTTGCTTGGGGGGTTTTGGGGCCGGGTCAGGGAGGTCACGGAGAAAGTCTCAGGATTTGGGATACCTGATGACCCTGCTCTCTGTCTCCTCCATGTCTCGGAGATCCCTCTGAAACGATACAGGAGCTCTGTAGCTTGCCACCTGCTGAACGCAGCAAAAGCCTGCATCCCGCGAATGTGGAAGAGCAGGGACCCCCCCCTATAAGTCTGTGGTGCCGAATAGTGAATGATACCATGAGGTTTGAAAGCCTCATATCCTCGCGTAACGGGACCCAAGAGAAATTTGCCTCAACCTGGTATGGCTGGATGATGTATTCAGAGTCTGCGGAGGGGGGGGAGCTCCTTCTTCAAGAGCAGACACCCCCGCCTCCTCAGCCCTCCCCCTCTGAGTGCTGAGCTAACATCGTGAACGGCGATGCAGTAGCGACCTGGCCGGACGGTCACAGGAGTGGGGTCTGCATTGTGTTTCTGGAGAACTCTGTCCCAACCGGTTTAGAAGGTGGGCCCCACCCATTTATCCTCTCCCCCCCCCCCCCCTTTCCCTACCTTTTTCTCCTCCCTTTGTCTTCTCTCGTGTCCAACTCCATACTTTCCTATCTGCTTTTTGTTAATGTTAATGACTGTAACTGTGGTGACAGTTAGCAGGTTGGGGGCTTTGCTCCCAAACAGAAGAACATTGTGAGAAATATCAGTGAAGAATTTTACCACATTTTCCTTTATTAGACATAACGAGTTAGTACACTTGGTCATTGTATGTTTTGTTGTAAATCGCACGTTGGAATTGTTTTTGGAACGCCTGTTCTTTCTCTCTTGAAAATCTTGAATAAACACAGAATTATAAAAAAAATAGAGGGACTCTTTAACCAGGTCATTTGGGGCCCAGGTTTTTTCTAAGCTTGACCTGAGGGGGGGCTTACAATTTAATCAGGATCCGTCAGGGAGATGAGTGGAAGACTGCCTTCAACACCCAGTACGGGCACTATGAATATCTTGTTATGCCATTCGGCCTATGTAATGCCCCGGCAGTCTTTCAGGACTTTGTTAATGAAGTTTTTAGAGAATACTTGGGCCGTTTCGTGGTCATCTACTTAGATGACATCCTAATATTCTCACCGACCTTAACCGAGCAAAGAGAACATGTACGGATGGTTCTACAGAAATTGAGAGAGAATCACCTCTACGCCAAGCTAAAAAAATGCGTTTTTGAGGTTTCTGAGGTTCCGTTCCTAGGATACATTGTTGCTGATACTGGGTTAACAATGGATCAGGCCAAAGTATCTGCGGTCCTCCAGTGGGAACAACCCAAATATTTGAAGGGTTTACAGAGGTTTCTGGGGTTAGCTAATTTTTATAGGCGCTTTATAAAAAACTTTTCCACCTTGGTAGCCCCACTCACCGACCTCACTAAGAAGGGGGCGTTTACCCCTACTTGGTCGGGCCGATCCATCCAGGCCCTTGAGAACCTTAAGTCTGCCTTTAGTTTGGCACCTGTGTTCACCCACCCTGATATCCACCGAGCCTTCATAGTCGAAGTAGATGCATCCGAGCTCGGGGTAGGGGCAGTTCTCTCACAGTACAGTGGGTCTCCTGAACGGCTACATCCCTGTGCCTTTTTCTCGAAAAAATTCTAATTCCGCTGAGCGGAACTATGATATTGGCAATCGAGAACTTCTAGCTGTGAAATTAGACTTTCAGGAATGGAGACATTGGTTAGAGGGGGCCCAGTTCCCAATTACGATATTCACAGATCACAAGATTTTAGAATACATTGAATCAGCTAAAAGGTTAACCCCCCATCCGGCCCGATTGTCTTTTTTCTTCTCCCAATTTAATTTCACTATAACATACAAACCAGGAACAAAGAATATTAAAGCTGACACTCTCTCCAGAAGTTTCACATTTGATAAAGTCCCTGTAGAGGAGATCCTTCCCATAATCCCACGACACAAGGTCATAGCTGTCATCCAACCTGACCTGTCGAGTGAGCTAAGCTGGTTTCAATTAGATTCTCCTCCGGGCAAACCCAACCACCTCCTCTTTGTACCCCTGTCCCACCATCCGGCAGTACTTCAGCAGTTTCATGACTCCAAGACGGTGGGTCATCCAGGGGTTAAAAAGACTTTGGCCCTTCTAGCCCCTCATGTCTGGTGGCCATCTTACAGGAGAGATACCCAGGTCTTTATTCAGGCCTGTAAGATCTGTGCCCATAGCAAAACCTCCGGTCAGCTCCTGCCGGACCTCTGGTGCCCCGGTCCACTCCTTCAAAGCCTTGGACGCACTTGCCAATGGATTATATTACTGATTTACCACAGTCCCAGGGATATACAGTTATCTGGGGTGTGGTAGATCGATTTAGCAAAATGGCACATTTTGTCCCCCTAAGAAAGCTGCCCACAGCCCAAAAATTGGCTCAATATTCCTTAGATCATATTTTTAGACTTCACGGAATTCCAGAAGATGTGGTCTCAGATAGGGGGGTCCAATTTTTGTCACGCTTCTGGAGGGCATTCTGCACCCGGCTAGGCTTCACTGTTTCTCTGTCTTCAGCTTTTCACCCTCAGTCCAATGGGCAGATGGAAAGGACCAACCAGTCATTAGAACAATATCTCCGTTGCTTCACCTCCGATATTCAGTCAGAGTGGTCCCAATTTCTTGCCTTTGCCGAATTTGCCTTCAGCCTTTGTCCCAGTGGCCAGATTTATGGGCCAAGATTCAGCGGCATTTGGTCCAGGCATCGAGTCAGCAGAAGGTCTTTGCGGATCGTCGCCGATCCAAGAATCCAGACTATAAAGTGGGGGATTTGGTCTGGCTCTCTATCAAAAATTTAGCGCTACGCCAACTCTCTGTAAAATTGGGACCACGATATATTGGCCCTATCCCATTTTACAGAAAATTAACCAAGTCACATACAGACTCAAACTTCCACCATCTCTGAGGATTTGTAATTCCTTTCACGTTTCCCTACTTAAGCCTGCCAGGGGAGTGGAGGAGGATACCTCTCCTTCTCCTATTCTAGTTGATGGTGAGCAGGAGTTTGAAGTTGCACGAATTCTGGATTCCCGTTTCCTCCGGAATTCCTTGCAATATTTAGTCGACTGGAAGGGATATGGGCCAGAAGAGAGGAGTTTGGTTCCAGCTAGATATGTGCATGCGGACCATTTAATTAAAAGATTTCATAAAGAAAATCTTCTTAAACCCAGGGTGGAGGGTCCTGAGGCCCCTCCCCAGGGGGCCGGCGGCGAGCGTCTGTGGGGCGATGCAGCACTCCTGCTGCTGGGAGCGCGGCGCGTCACTCTGGCAGCCTCCTTCGGCCCTCTCTAGCTGTGCAGGCGTGCCTCCCGCAGTCTGCAGAGTTTTGCCACTAGGAGGCGCTGTGCTGCGAGTGGCAGGCAGCACAGAGTGCTCCACACCTGATGGGAATCAGGGGCTGATCAGCCTTGCAGCCAAGACTGACCAGCCCCTGGATAGTGCCTCCAATCACTCACAGTGTTGTAAGTTGCACCAATCAGCACATACACTCCCCCCCCAGGATGGCCATTGGTCGATTCCCCAATAAATATGGAGTCAGCCCAGCACTCAGTGCCCGTGATAGTCGCTTGTGATTAGGGTGTGATTCTGTTAGTTGTTGTCTGATTCCGACCCGGCTTGATCGACCATTCCTGTCTGCTGCCTGTACCGACCTCTGCTTTGTCTGACCACGAACCTGCCTGCCCCTCTGGATACCCTGCGAACTCTGACCTCCCGTTGACCCTTTGGCTACCCCTGACTACGCACCTGTCTCATCCCTGTACTCTGACGCACCCTCCGGATTGACTACCTGTGAACGACCTCGGCTTTGGCACACCTTCATGGTTCATCGGCCTTCACCGTAAGCAGCCATCCTTTGCGCCTGTTAAGACCTGGGGGCAACCGTGTGAGGCGTACCTAGCGTCCCGGCAAACGGGGGCTTGACTATAGGCAGAAGCGGCGGTGGAGATTGGGGGTTGCCTGCTTACAGAAGGCTGGTGTCCCGCTGGGCATTACAATATCAGGCTGTTATTTGCCCTGAGTTCCCCCTATATCAGGCTGTTATTTCCCCCCAATCTGCACCTATATCAGGCTGGTATTTGCCTCCAGTCTCCCTATATCAGGCTGTTATTTGCCCCCAGCCCCCCCATATCAGACTGTTATTTGCCCCCAGTCCCCTCTATATCAGGCTATTATTTGTCCCCAGTCTCACTATATAAGGCTGTAATATGCCCCCAGTCCCCCCTATATCAGGCTTTAATTTGCCCCAGCCCCCCTATATCAGGGTGTTATTTGCCCCAGTTCCCCCTATATAAGGCTGTAATTTGCCCCAGTCCGCCCATATATCAGGCTGTTATTTTTCCCCAGCCCCTCCTTTATCAGGCTGTTATTTGCCCCCTCTATCAAGAAACTGCTGCGCACACATTCTCTGCATGCAATGCCGCTCGGTAATGTCACCTTTCAGGTTTCTTATATTTTCTGAACTGGCCATTTCTGAGAAGTGCAGACACATGACCCCTCCTCATATTTTCTGAAGAATCCAACGTGTATCAGTGAGTCCAGCTAATGGCTCAGTCAGCTCCAGCACTGAATTGTGACTCTGGAAATCACTTGGAATCACATGACATTTTCTATTATAGACACAAATGACTGGCACACTCTGCTTACAGATATAGGAAAGCTTCTTATACTTTGCTTTAGTGATGAGCTCACACTTCCTGATCTATAAATGAGCCCTCAGGACTGACATCTCATTTGCTAACCAATCACATTTCACTTCTCTCATATCACTCCCTCCTGAATGCTAACACAGTTGTTGTGATCCGGCAACATCTGGACTGGCATCAAAGGACAGGTACCGGCGGGAAGAGTGGGTGCAGGGGGTGGGGGCTGTTAGTGTAAACTGCGCCCCTCACCCAACCCCACAACTGCTGACCTAAACCCTTACCTAACCAACACACTGCAGCTTCTCATTTAACCTCCTTTCAAGCCGCTCACCTATTACTATCATGTAACCCATCCTCCTCAGTCACTAACCTAAACCCCTCACTCATCTCCCCAGATGCTGATGCTGTGCCTAAAAGGTTTACCCTCCCCCTCATAGAATCATATACCTCATTTCTAAGGCTCACTTAACAACTTACTCCCTCCATCCCGAAACTGTCCTCACCCCGGCCCTCACATTTCTGTTTACAGCATAAGTCCAGTCTGCCCCCATCCTGGCCCCTCCTTTGGTGCTGAATCTAGTGCAGTTCCCTCTGCACCTCTGGCCATTTGTGCAGCCATTGGAGAGGCTCTGCCCACTGTATGCTTGGCACTGGCCACCTAGTCACTTGTATATGCAGGCAGGGGTGCGCACAGAGCAGGGTATGCCTCTCCATAGTGCTGGTAACAGTGCTGGATCATGGGTGAGGTAAGCTCAGAGCCAGGGGAGGGGGGCAGGATGGGGGAACATCCACTTAAACCTATGTCACATCAGGTTCCTTCCCTTCACTATTCAGTCATGTGATCATATCCCCAATCTACTAACTGCTAAATATAAGGGACACTCCTCATCCTTATGCTTCTCCATCTATACTATGGCTTCAACAGGAGTGGGACTGTCCCTAGGGAGACCCTGGAATATTCCCAGTGGGACCATTCACACTGCTGCTTCTTGCACCCCAATTTCTGCCTCCCTAATCCCCCACAAGCCCTTGCAGTACATGTTGTGGTAAAGTGTATGGAAAAGTGGTGGATGGGGTCTATTTTTCCCATGAGTTTTTCAGGCAGACACAACCCATGCCAGGATATCAGAGATCCAATCCACATGCCGGGTCCTCTATGGGTTTTTCCCCTACTCACAGGTCTTCCCAGGTGATGAGACTAATTTAAGGAAGGAAGCCATATAAAAGGAGTTGCTGAGGCTTCCAGTGTGGAGATGGAGAGACTGGGATGAGGAGCCCAGGCCTTGCTGCTCCCAATACTGACAGTGCTTAATTGCAGTCGAAGGACTTTATCTGTTCTGGGATCCTGTGTATTAACAGCCTGGATTTCCCCTGAAAGAGGTCCTGTGATATCAAGGACTTGCAGGACGCTGTAAAAATCCTACACTGGACGTTGCTAGAGTTGGTGAGGGTTGCTGTACTGCATTGTATGCTGCATCATACTCTGAAGTTAAGAGATTTTGCCTGTTGGACTTTATTTTCAATAAATTGCTTATGATTTGAGCTGTTTTCCGAGTTATTGCCATTGGCCCCAGATCCTGACGATGTGAATTGTGGGGTTCTGGGGACATTATGTGTCTGTATCGAGTGACCCCAAAAGAATATCAGACAGCATGAAACTATATGCATGTAGGTAAGTTCCTGATGAACTTTATTCTCAAAGCAGAATCCTGTGACATCCCCTCATCACAGCAGCTAAATGGCTGTTCCATACCTTCCAACTTTTCAGAGTGGAAAAGAGAGACAATTGTTAAACTAGCCCCCCCCACCCCACCATAGGAGATACATTGTAACAGTTACAACAAAAGAAACACTTTGAATAGGGAAATTAATTATTTTGTTAGGGCAAGCGCTGCACGCCCATCTCGCAGCACTTCACTTACCTCCATGGCTGCATCCAGCCGTCGTCCATCTCACAGCACTTCCCTCACCTCCATGGCTGCTCCCAGCCGTCTCCCTTCCCCCCGTGCTTCCTCCTCGCATGGTCATGTGCGTGCACGTCCCCGTCCACTAGAGGGAGCGTGCACCGGATTCCTGAGATTTAAAGGGCCTGTACACCACTGATTGGTGTCTGGTCATCCAATCCTGCATCCACTTCCCCTATTTAAAGGGGCACTTCCTTTCCATCAGTGCCGGATCTTGGTCTTTCCATGACAGTTGTTAACCAGTTGCTTTTGGATTGCTCACCTGTGTACCGACCTCTGCCTGTCCCTGACTCCGAAACTTTGCCGCCTGCCCCGACCTTGGCTACTCACCTTTACCACGAACCTGTGCTGCCAGCCCTGACCTCTGCCTGTACTAGGTCTTTTGCCTGCCCCTTGTGCACCACGCTAAACCTCGGCTAACTGTGGAACTGGGCCGCTGTTGGGGGGTAGCGACCTGGGGGTTCACTCGCCACTACAAGACCAACCTGCCTTGCGGTGGGCTTTGGTGAATACCGGTGGCCTCTTAGACTCCGCTCCCCTGACACGGCACCCGCCATCAGTTCCACAGTCAAAGCAGATCCACACCCAAGTCCACTCCACCCGGTCCGTAACACATTTATTGCTGCAGATCTGCATGTTACACCTCAAAGAAGGACAGAGAAGAACAATGAGGGACACAGGGACATGTACTCAAAAGAGGGACAGTCCCTCCAAATCAGGGACAGGTTTGAGGTATGCTGTCAGCCAGAGCTGAGCTGTATACATCTGCTCACATTTGAATATAGCAAGAAAATGGCAGCATACAGCTAGTGACAATGCATCCTGCTCAGCATATGGAACCATCAGAGCTGGTGAGGGGACGGCAGAAGCTCTGCAGAGGGGACACAAGAGGGACATGACCCTGGCCCCCAGTGGAGTCTCACAAGAGATTTCCCTCCTCCAGCTTTTCATATCCAGCCCCAGAAATTATCTCTTTATCTCTGGAGACCCGACCAGAAGAAACGTCTCCCAGTCTCTGGATTGGACATCACTGTGTCTCCAGTTACTATTACTATTACTATTATTTATTAATTTATTTATTACTATTAATACTAATGCTATTATTTCATATTGAGTGAATAGTGGCTGCAAGTCACTATGGCTGCAATTCAGACTCCATTCCAAGTCTGACTCCTTCTAAGTCTGCAGCGAATTTAACCTGAATTCACTCTATGGACCCAGAACCACATCACTCTTCCTCCATATCACCACCACCTGCATTCTGATATGTCTCCTCTCTCATTCACAGGTACGCATTTTGGCCTCACCAGCAACTTTTAACCCTTTCCTGCCTGTGTAATACCTGCTGCCATTCTCTCTCATTAGATTTACTATTTTAAACTTGATCTTTCCCTTGTCATCTTAACTGTGCATATGCCTTATTTAAGAGTTATGTCATTATTTTGAAAGCCCCATCTCGTTCCCCTGCCCATATCTATATTTGTGACACTATCATCTGTTACTATCTCCTAAATTTAAACTGACCAATATTGCCCCTTGTGTGTTCACTGAACCATAGCATCTAGCAACATTCCATGTGATGTTTTATTACCTTATGTGCCCTCCCTGACCAAACTTTTAGGACTGACCTAGCCCCACCCTTTAGGCCCAAGTGTTGTGCATGAACTAATCACAGGCACTTAGAAACTGGTCATATTGAGTGAATAGTGGCTGCAAGTCACTATGGCTGCAATTCAGACTCCATTCCAAGTCTGACTCCTTCTAAGTCTGCAGCGAATTTAACCTGAATTCACTCTATGGACCCAGAACCACATCACTCTTCCTCCATATCACCACCACCTGCATTCTGATATGTCTCCTCTCTCATTCACAGGTACGCATTTTGGCCTCACCAGCAACTTTTAACCCTTTCCTGCCTGTGTAATACCTGCTGCCATTCTCTCTCATTAGATTTACTATTTTAAACTTGATCTTTCCCTTGTCATCTTAACTGTGCATATGCCTTATTTAAGAGTTATGTAATTATTTTGAAAGCCCCATCTCGTTCCCCTGCCCATATCTATATTTGTGACACTATCATCTGTTACTATCTCCTAAATTTAAACTGACCAATATTGCCCCTTGTGTGTTCACTGAACCATAGCATCTAGCAACATTCCATGTGATGTTTTATTACCTTATGTGCCCTCCCTGACCAAACTTTTAGGACTGACCTAGCCCCACCCTTTAGGCCCAAGTGTTGTGCATGAACTAATCACAGGCACTTAGAAACTGGTCATATTGAGTGAATAGTGGCTGCAAGTCACTATGGCTGCAATTCAGACTCCATTCCAAGTCTGACTCCTTCTAAGTCTGCAGCGAATTTAACCTGAATTCACTCTATGGACCCAGAACCACATCACTCTTCCTCCATATCACCACCACCTGCATTCTGATATGTCTCCTCTCTCATTCACAGGTACGCATTTTGGCCTCACCAGCAACTTTTAACCCTTTCCTGCCTGTGTAATACCTGCTGCCATTCTCTCTCATTAGATTTACTATTTTAAACTTGATCTTTCCCTTGTCATCTTAACTGTGCATATGCCTTATTTAAGAGTTATGTAATTATTTTGAAAGCCCCATCTCGTTCCCCTGCCCATATCTATATTTGTGACACTATCATCTGTTACTATCTCCTAAATTTAAACTGACCAATATTGCCCCTTGTGTGTTCACTGAACCATAGCATCTAGCAACATTCCATGTGATGTTTTATTACCTTATGTGCCCTCCCTGACCAAACTTTTAGGACTGACCTAGCCCCACCCTTTAGGCCCAAGTGTTGTGCATGAACTAATCACAGGCACTTAGAAACTGGTCATATTGAGTGAATAGTGGCTGCAAGTCACTATGGCTGCAATTCAGACTCCATTCCAAGTCTGACTCCTTCTAAGTCTGCAGCGAATTTAACCTGAATTCACTCTATGGACCCAGAACCACATCACTCTTCCTCCATATCACCACCACCTGCATTCTGATATGTCTCCTCTCTCATTCACAGGTACGCATTTTGGCCTCACCAGCAACTTTTAACCCTTTCCTGCCTGTGTAATACCTGCTGCCATTCTCTCTCATTAGATTTACTATTTTAAACTTGATCTTTCCCTTGTCATCTTAACTGTGCATATGCCTTATTTAAGAGTTATGTAATTATTTTGAAAGCCCCATCTCGTTCCCCTGCCCATATCTATATTTGTGACACTATCATCTGTTACTATCTCCTAAATTTAAACTGACCAATATTGCCCCTTGTGTGTTCACTGAACCATAGCATCTAGCAACATTCCATGTGATGTTTTATTACCTTATGTGCCCTCCCTGACCAAACTTTTAGGACTGACCTAGCCCCACCCTTTAGGCCCAAGTGTTGTGCATGAACTAATCACAGGCACTTAGAAACTGGTCATATTGAGTGAATAGTGGCTGCAAGTCACTATGGCTGCAATTCAGACTCCATTCCAAGTCTGACTCCTTCTAAGTCTGCAGCGAATTTAACCTGAATTCACTCTATGGACCCAGAACCACATCACTCTTCCTCCATATCACCACCACCTGCATTCTGATATGTCTCCTCTCTCATTCACAGGTACGCATTTTGGCCTCACCAGCAACTTTTAACCCTTTCCTGCCTGTGTAATACCTGCTGCCATTCTCTCTCATTAGATTTACTATTTTAAACTTGATCTTTCCCTTGTCATCTTAACTGTGCATATGCCTTATTTAAGAGTTATGTAATTATTTTGAAAGCCCCATCTCGTTCCCCTGCCCATATCTATATTTGTGACACTATCATCTGTTACTATCTCCTAAATTTAAACTGACCAATATTGCCCCTTGTGTGTTCACTGAACCATAGCATCTAGCAACATTCCATGTGATGTTTTATTACCTTATGTGCCCTCCCTGACCAAACTTTTAGGACTGACCTAGCCCCACCCTTTAGGCCCAAGTGTTGTGCATGAACTAATCACAGGCACTTAGAAACTGGTCATATTGAGTGAATAGTGGCTGCAAGTCACTATGGCTGCAATTCAGACTCCATTCCAAGTCTGACTCCTTCTAAGTCTGCAGCGAATTTAACCTGAATTCACTCTATGGACCCAGAACCACATCACTCTTCCTCCATATCACCACCACCTGCATTCTGATATGTCTCCTCTCTCATTCACAGGTACGCATTTTGGCCTCACCAGCAACTTTTAACCCTTTCCTGCCTGTGTAATACCTGCTGCCATTCTCTCTCATTAGATTTACTATTTTAAACTTGATCTTTCCCTTGTCATCTTAACTGTGCATATGCCTTATTTAAGAGTTATGTAATTATTTTGAAAGCCCCATCTCGTTCCCCTGCCCATATCTATATTTGTGACACTATCATCTGTTACTATCTCCTAAATTTAAACTGACCAATATTGCCCCTTGTGTGTTCACTGAACCATAGCATCTAGCAACATTCCATGTGATGTTTTATTACCTTATGTGCCCTCCCTGACCAAACTTGTAGGACTGACCTAGCCCCACCCTTTAGGCCCAAGTGTTGTGCATGAACTAATCACAGGCACTTAGAAACTGGTCATATTGAGTGAATAGTGGCTGCAAGTCACTATGGCTGCAATTCAGACTCCATTCCAAGTCTGACTCCTTCTAAGTCTGCAGCGAATTTAACCTGAATTCACTCTATGGACCCAGAACCACATCACTCTTCCTCCATATCACCACCACCTGCATTCTGATATGTCTCCTCTCTCATTCACAGGTACGCATTTTGGCCTCACCAGCAACTTTTAACCCTTTCCTGCCTGTGTAATACCTGCTGCCATTCTCTCTCATTAGATTTACTATTTTAAACTTGATCTTTCCCTTGTCATCTTAACTGTGCATATGCCTTATTTAAGAGTTATGTAATTATTTTGAAAGCCCCATCTCGTTCCCCTGCCCATATCTATATTTGTGACACTATCATCTGTTACTATCTCCTAAATTTAAACTGACCAATATTGCCCCTTGTGTGTTCACTGAACCATAGCATCTAGCAACATTCCATGTGATGTTTTATTACCTTATGTGCCCTCCCTGACCAAACTTGTAGGACTGACCTAGCCCCACCCTTTAGGCCCAAGTGTTGTGCATGAACTAATCACAGGCACTTAGAAACTGGTCATATTGAGTGAATAGTGGCTGCAAGTCACTATGGCTGCAATTCAGACTCCATTCCAAGTCTGACTCCTTCTAAGTCTGCAGCGAATTTAACCTGAATTCACTCTATGGACCCAGAACCACATCACTCTTCCTCCATATCACCACCACCTGCATTCTGATATGTCTCCTCTCTCATTCACAGGTACGCATTTTGGCCTCACCAGCAACTTTTAACCCTTTCCTGCCTGTGTAATACCTGCTGCCATTCTCTCTCATTAGATTTACTATTTTAAACTTGATCTTTCCCTTGTCATCTTAACTGTGCATATGCCTTATTTAAGAGTTATGTAATTATTTTGAAAGCCCCATCTCGTTCCCCTGCCCATATCTATATTTGTGACACTATCATCTGTTACTATCTCCTAAATTTAAACTGACCAATATTGCCCCTTGTGTGTTCACTGAACCATAGCATCTAGCAACATTCCATGTGATGTTTTATTACCTTATGTGCCCTCCCTGACCAAACTTTTAGGACTGACCTAGCCCCACCCTTTAGGCCCAAGTGTTGTGCATGAACTAATCACAGGCACTTAGAAACTGGTCATATTGAGTGAATAGTGGCTGCAAGTCACTATGGCTGCAATTCAGACTCCATTCCAAGTCTGACTCCTTCTAAGTCTGCAGCGAATTTAACCTGAATTCACTCTATGGACCCAGAACCACATCACTCTTCCTCCATATCACCACCACCTGCATTCTGATATGTCTCCTCTCTCATTCACAGGTACGCATTTTGGCCTCACCAGCAACTTTTAACCCTTTCCTGCCTGTGTAATACCTGCTGCCATTCTCTCTCATTAGATTTACTATTTTAAACTTGATCTTTCCCTTGTCATCTTAACTGTGCATATGCCTTATTTAAGAGTTATGTAATTATTTTGAAAGCCCCATCTCGTTCCCCTGCCCATATCTATATTTGTGACACTATCATCTGTTACTATCTCCTAAATTTAAACTGACCAATATTGCCCCTTGTGTGTTCACTGAACCATAGCATCTAGCAACATTCCATGTGATGTTTTATTACCTTATGTGCCCTCCCTGACCAAACTTTTAGGACTGACCTAGCCCCACCCTTTAGGCCCAAGTGTTGTGCATGAACTAATCACAGGCACTTAGAAACTGGTCATATTGAGTGAATAGTGGCTGCAAGTCACTATGGCTGCAATTCAGACTCCATTCCAAGTCTGACTCCTTCTAAGTCTGCAGCGAATTTAACCTGAATTCACTCTATGGACCCAGAACCACATCACTCTTCCTCCATATCACCACCACCTGCATTCTGATATGTCTCCTCTCTCATTCACAGGTACGCATTTTGGCCTCACCAGCAACTTTTAACCCTTTCCTGCCTGTGTAATACCTGCTGCCATTCTCTCTCATTAGATTTACTATTTTAAACTTGATCTTTCCCTTGTCATCTTAACTGTGCATATGCCTTATTTAAGAGTTATGTAATTATTTTGAAAGCCCCATCTCGTTCCCCTGCCCATATCTATATTTGTGACACTATCATCTGTTACTATCTCCTAAATTTAAACTGACCAATATTGCCCCTTGTGTGTTCACTGAACCATAGCATCTAGCAACATTCCATGTGATGTTTTATTACCTTATGTGCCCTCCCTGACCAAACTTTTAGGACTGACCTAGCCCCACCCTTTAGGCCCAAGTGCTGTGCATGAACTAATCACAGGCACTTAGAAACTGGTCATATTGAGTGAATAGTGGCTGCAAGTCACTATGGCTGCAATTCAGACTCCATTCCAAGTCTGACTCCTTCTAAGTCTGCAGCGAATTTAACGTGAATTCACTCTATGGACCCAGAACCACATCACTCTTCCTCCATATCACCACCACCTGCATTCTGATATGTCTCCTCTCTCATTCACAGGTACGCATTTTGGCCTCACCAGCAACTTTTAACCCTTTCCTGCCTGTGTAATACCTGCTGCCATTCTCTCTCATTAGATTTACTATTTTAAACTTGATCTTTCCCTTGTCATCTTAACTGTGCATATGCCTTATTTAAGAGTTATGTAATTATTTTGAAAGCCCCATCTCGTTCCCCTGCCCATATCTATATTTGTGACACTATCATCTGTTACTATCTCCTAAATTTAAACTGACCAATATTGCCCCTTGTGTGTTCACTGAACCATAGCATCTAGCAACATTCCATGTGATGTTTTATTACCTTATGTGCCCTCCCTGACCAAACTTTTAGGACTGACCTAGCCCCACCCTTTAGGCCCAAGTGTTGTGCATGAACTAATCACAGGCACTTAGAAACTGGTCATATTGAGTGAATAGTGGCTGCAAGTCACTATGGCTGCAATTCAGACTCCATTCCAAGTCTGACTCCTTCTAAGTCTGCAGCGAATTTAACCTGAATTCACTCTATGGACCCAGAACCACATCACTCTTCCTCCATATCACCACCACCTGCATTCTGATATGTCTCCTCTCTCATTCACAGGTACGCATTTTGGCCTCACCAGCAACTTTTAACCCTTTCCTGCCTGTGTAATACCTGCTGCCATTCTCTCTCATTAGATTTACTATTTTAAACTTGATCTTTCCCTTGTCATCTTAACTGTGCATATGCCTTATTTAAGAGTTATGTAATTATTTTGAAAGCCCCATCTCGTTCCCCTGCCCATATCTATATTTGTGACACTATCATCTGTTACTATCTCCTAAATTTAAACTGACCAATATTGCCCCTTGTGTGTTCACTGAACCATAGCATCTAGCAACATTCCATGTGATGTTTTATTACCTTATGTGCCCTCCCTGACCAAACTTTTAGGACTGACCTAGCCCCACCCTTTAGGCCCAAGTGTTGTGCATGAACTAATCACAGGCACTTAGAAACTGGTCATATTGAGTGAATAGTGGCTGCAAGTCACTATGGCTGCAATTCAGACTCCATTCCAAGTCTGACTCCTTCTAAGTCTGCAGCGAATTTAACCTGAATTCACTCTATGGACCCAGAACCACATCACTCTTCCTCCATATCACCACCACCTGCATTCTGATATGTCTCCTCTCTCATTCACAGGTACGCATTTTGGCCTCACCAGCAACTTTTAACCCTTTCCTGCCTGTGTAATACCTGCTGCCATTCTCTCTCATTAGATTTACTATTTTAAACTTGATCTTTCCCTTGTCATCTTAACTGTGCATATGCCTTATTTAAGAGTTATGTAATTATTTTGAAAGCCCCATCTCGTTCCCCTGCCCATATCTATATTTGTGACACTATCATCTGTTACTATCTCCTAAATTTAAACTGACCAATATTGCCCCTTGTGTGTTCACTGAACCATAGCATCTAGCAACATTCCATGTGATGTTTTATTACCTTATGTGCCCTCCCTGACCAAACTTTTAGGACTGACCTAGCCCCACCCTTTAGGCCCAAGTGTTGTGCATGAACTAATCACAGGCACTTAGAAACTGGTCATATTGAGTGAATAGTGGCTGCAAGTCACTATGGCTGCAATTCAGACTCCATTCCAAGTCTGACTCCTTCTAAGTCTGCAGCGAATTTAACCTGAATTCACTCTATGGACCCAGAACCACATCACTCTTCCTCCATATCACCACCACCTGCATTCTGATATGTCTCCTCTCTCATTCACAGGTACGCATTTTGGCCTCACCAGCAACTTTTAACCCTTTCCTGCCTGTGTAATACCTGCTGCCATTCTCTCTCATTAGATTTACTATTTTAAACTTGATCTTTCCCTTGTCATCTTAACTGTGCATATGCCTTATTTAAGAGTTATGTAATTATTTTGAAAGCCCCATCTCGTTCCCCTGCCCATATCTATATTTGTGACACTATCATCTGTTACTATCTCCTAAATTTAAACTGACCAATATTGCCCCTTGTGTGTTCACTGAACCATAGCATCTAGCAACATTCCATGTGATGTTTTATTACCTTATGTGCCCTCCCTGACCAAACTTGTAGGACTGACCTAGCCCCACCCTTTAGGCCCAAGTGTTGTGCATGAACTAATCACAGGCACTTAGAAACTGGTCATATTGAGTGAATAGTGGCTGCAAGTCACTATGGCTGCAATTCAGACTCCATTCCAAGTCTGACTCCTTCTAAGTCTGCAGCGAATTTAACCTGAATTCACTCTATGGACCCAGAACCACATCACTCTTCCTCCATATCACCACCACCTGCATTCTGATATGTCTCCTCTCTCATTCACAGGTACGCATTTTGGCCTCACCAGCAACTTTTAACCCTTTCCTGCCTGTGTAATACCTGCTGCCATTCTCTCTCATTAGATTTACTATTTTAAACTTGATCTTTCCCTTGTCATCTTAACTGTGCATATGCCTTATTTAAGAGTTATGTAATTATTTTGAAAGCCCCATCTCGTTCCCCTGCCCATATCTATATTTGTGACACTATCATCTGTTACTATCTCCTAAATTTAAACTGACCAATATTGCCCCTTGTGTGTTCACTGAACCATAGCATCTAGCAACATTCCATGTGATGTTTTATTACCTTATGTGCCCTCCCTGACCAAACTTTTAGGACTGACCTAGCCCCACCCTTTAGGCCCAAGTGTTGTGCATGAACTAATCACAGGCACTTAGAAACTGGTCATATTGAGTGAATAGTGGCTGCAAGTCACTATGGCTGCAATTCAGACTCCATTCCAAGTCTGACTCCTTCTAAGTCTGCAGCGAATTTAACCTGAATTCACTCTATGGACCCAGAACCACATCACTCTTCCTCCATATCACCACCACCTGCATTCTGATATGTCTCCTCTCTCATTCACAGGTACGCATTTTGGCCTCACCAGCAACTTTTAACCCTTTCCTGCCTGTGTAATACCTGCTGCCATTCTCTCTCATTAGATTTACTATTTTAAACTTGATCTTTCCCTTGTCATCTTAACTGTGCATATGCCTTATTTAAGAGTTATGTAATTATTTTGAAAGCCCCATCTCGTTCCCCTGCCCATATCTATATTTGTGACACTATCATCTGTTACTATCTCCTAAATTTAAACTGACCAATATTGCCCCTTGTGTGTTCACTGAACCATAGCATCTAGCAACATTCCATGTGATGTTTTATTACCTTATGTGCCCTCCCTGACCAAACTTTTAGGACTGACCTAGCCCCACCCTTTAGGCCCAAGTGTTGTGCATGAACTAATCACAGGCACTTAGAAACTGGTCATATTGAGTGAATAGTGGCTGCAAGTCACTATGGCTGCAATTCAGACTCCATTCCAAGTCTGACTCCTTCTAAGTCTGCAGCGAATTTAACCTGAATTCACTCTATGGACCCAGAACCACATCACTCTTCCTCCATATCACCACCACCTGCATTCTGATATGTCTCCTCTCTCATTCACAGGTACGCATTTTGGCCTCACCAGCAACTTTTAACCCTTTCCTGCCTGTGTAATACCTGCTGCCATTCTCTCTCATTAGATTTACTATTTTAAACTTGATCTTTCCCTTGTCATCTTAACTGTGCATATGCCTTATTTAAGAGTTATGTAATTATTTTGAAAGCCCCATCTCGTTCCCCTGCCCATATCTATATTTGTGACACTATCATCTGTTACTATCTCCTAAATTTAAACTGACCAATATTGCCCCTTGTGTGTTCACTGAACCATAGCATCTAGCAACATTCCATGTGATGTTTTATTACCTTATGTGCCCTCCCTGACCAAACTTTTAGGACTGACCTAGCCCCACCCTTTAGGCCCAAGTGTTGTGCATGAACTAATCACAGGCACTTAGAAACTGGTCATATTGAGTGAATAGTGGCTGCAAGTCACTATGGCTGCAATTCAGACTCCATTCCAAGTCTGACTCCTTCTAAGTCTGCAGCAAATTTAACCTGAATTCACTCTATGGACCCAGAACCACATCACTCTTCCTCCATATCACCACCACCTGCATTCTGATATGTCTCCTCTCTCATTCACAGGTACGCATTTTGGCCTCACCAGCAACTTTTAACCCTTTCCTGCCTGTGTAATACCTGCTGCCATTCTCTCTCATTAGATTTACTATTTTAAACTTGATCTTTCCCTTGTCATCTTAACTGTGCATATGCCTTATTTAAGAGTTATGTAATTATTTTGAAAGCCCCATCTCGTTCCCCTGCCCATATCTATATTTGTGACACTATCATCTGTTACTATCTCCTAAATTTAAACTGACCAATATTGCCCCTTGTGTGTTCACTGAACCATAGCATCTAGCAACATTCCATGTGATGTTTTATTACCTTATGTGCCCTCCCTGACCAAACTTTTAGGACTGACCTAGCCCCACCCTTTAGGCCCAAGTGTTGTGCATGAACTAATCACAGGCACTTAGAAACTGGTCATATTGAGTGAATAGTGGCTGCAAGTCACTATGGCTGCAATTCAGACTCCATTCCAAGTCTGACTCCTTCTAAGTCTGCAGCGAATTTAACCTGAATTCACTCTATGGACCCAGAACCACATCACTCTTCCTCCATATCACCACCACCTGCATTCTGATATGTCTCCTCTCTCATTCACAGGTACGCATTTTGGCCTCACCAGCAACTTTTAACCCTTTCCTGCCTGTGTAATACCTGCTGCCATTCTCTCTCATTAGATTTACTATTTTAAACTTGATCTTTCCCTTGTCATCTTAACTGTGCATATGCCTTATTTAAGAGTTATGTAATTATTTTGAAAGCCCCATCTCGTTCCCCTGCCCATATCTATATTTGTGACACTATCATCTGTTACTATCTCCTAAATTTAAACTGACCAATATTGCCCCTTGTGTGTTCACTGAACCATAGCATCTAGCAACATTCCATGTGATGTTTTATTACCTTATGTGCCCTCCCTGACCAAACTTTTAGGACTGACCTAGCCCCACCCTTTAGGCCCAAGTGTTGTGCATGAACTAATCACAGGCACTTAGAAACTGGTCATATTGAGTGAATAGTGGCTGCAAGTCACTATGGCGGCAATTCAGACTCCATTCCAAGTCTGACTCCTTCTAAGTCTGCAGCGAATTTAACCTGAATTCACTCTATGGACCCAGAACCACATCACTCTTCCTCCATATCACCACCACCTGCATTCTGATATGTCTCCTCTCTCATTCACAGGTACGCATTTTGGCCTCACCAGCAACTTTTAACCCTTTCCTGCCTGTGTAATACCTGCTGCCATTCTCTCTCATTAGATTTACTATTTTAAACTTGATCTTTCCCTTGTCATCTTAACTGTGCATATGCCTTATTTAAGAGTTATGTAATTATTTTGAAAGCCCCATCTCGTTCCCCTGCCCATATCTATATTTGTGACACTATGTTGTAAGTGATTCTTTGCATTAATTTTTCCACAAAGAATATCGAGAGCCGTCGGTGATTTCAGCAAAGGAATTCACAAATAAACGTATCCGGAATCGAAGCCAAAAAATCGGTGATGGATTTAATTAATAATTAGAATAAATGAAAAGGTAGATGCCAGTTACTTGCGTTACAAATACATATAAAACAGAGGTTGTTAATGGATTAAGTTCGGTTGAAATGTCCAGGAATGGAGAGCAAGTCTTTCTTAGGCTAGAAGTGAAAAGGCGGCAAACTTCTCCTACTGCCTTTGTCTGATGAAAAATAACTTGCTCTTCACAGTAAAAAGGTGGGGGCTGATTGTCTGTGTATGCAGGGTTGTGTCTGAAAGAAAAAAGAGTCATGTTCCCTTCCCCCGCGTGACTTAAGAAGCCTTCTATTGAGATCAAATTCCTAGCTGGAGGTATGAACAATCACAATCCCTCCTACTATCTGAACCAATTAACGTCAAAAGGAGGTCCATGAAATATAATATTCAGCTCAACTTACAAATGACAGATGTTATATGTTAATGGTCAGTAGTTCATACATCACATTAATTACATAGACTGACATGGAGACTTAGAGTAATTACATAGACTGACATGGAGACTTAGAGTAAATAAAGACCCAGACACTATTATCCCTGTGTCTCGTTTCACATCTGGGGGCAATTTACTCCCTGCATAGGGGGTCTGATAATCAGATTCCAAAGACAGAGCAATCCATCAAATGAAATTCCAAAAGTTGACCTCGCATACACACAATTTAATCTACTGAATTTTTATGGCGCCAAATAGTTTATTATATTCAAATATTAAAAAATATTTTAAATATAACAAATCCCCCTGATTATGATTTTTATATAAATCATAATTTAATAATTAGAACATTCACACATCAGTCACTGCGTCATTCATTCCAGGTCTTGTTTTGGTTATCCATAATAGATCCCTCTATCAATGAATTCCCAACATCAGGGCCCAGTGCAAGTAGTTTCCTCATAAATGTTCT
This sequence comes from Gastrophryne carolinensis, assembly GCA_027917425.1. Taxonomy (NCBI): domain Eukaryota; kingdom Metazoa; phylum Chordata; class Amphibia; order Anura; family Microhylidae; genus Gastrophryne; species Gastrophryne carolinensis. Next base: position 706,416 of record JAQIHN010000003.1, read on the forward strand.
GTGTAACAGTTTTCCGCTTCGTGAAATTTCTTTCCTAACTAAACTATGAAGATATTTAACTCTAACTACTAAGATTAATTGCAATATCATACATATAATAATAACGATAAATAAAATAATAACAGGGTGCAATAAAACATTTCCCATTGCTGTTGCCACTGAGGATTTTGACCACATATTAATAGATTTTTTAAATTTTCTCCACCAAGAAGCTCCAGAGAAACTAGACCAATCGTGTTGTATAGACTGCAACACTCCTTGTTCATGTTTAAAAACAATCTCTGCTTGCTTAATCTCTGTTTGCAATGCCCTTAAAAAACCTCTATCTTTTATAAGTTCCGCTGTCCATTCCTGCCAAGGGAATTCATCTAATTGAGAAATATTAAATTTTGGAGGGAAGCTCTTTATTTCCCTATTCAGTATAGTGGAAATATTTATTTTGATTCCATTAAAATCAATACTTACTAATTCACCCGCTATACAATATAATCCCCTTTTCAGAACATCTGAATAAACACAGGAACTCATAAGAGCTTTGATTTCTTCACCTTCTGTCATAACTTGGAAACAAAATTTCCTATGTTCAACAGGAGTAAATAACTCAAAGGAGGTTTTAACTTCCTCAATTCTTGCTGTACACAAACTATGGTTATGGAAGCAAGAATGATATATTTCTTTAATTTGATTAGGCAAGCAGACGACCTTTGACTGGAAATGTAAACATGCTGATAGGTCTAGCTGCTCCGGCTCTGTCTGGTCAACATCAATAGCAAAATCCTTATATTGCAACTGATAATACAGAAGTTGGGTGTCGCTCACTGGTATTCCTAAGACAGTGACAGATACCAACTCTTGTTGCTGGCCTGCAATAGGAATCAATGACGTGGCATAACATTCCCCAGGCACACATCCTACCCACTTATTCACCCATAAATCAATATGATTTAAAGCAAACTGATATTCAAAGGGTAGGCTATGTATGATATTCAAAGGTGTAGTACCACCCTGAAAAGCCTGGGCTATGATCTTGAAATTAGTAGAATATTCTACTTGTACCTCAAGACATGCTCTCGCTACTTGGGAATGCTGTGCACTAGTCATTAATGCCATTGTCACTTCTTGCAGATGAAGAATGGAAGGACCCATTACTGTGGCAGTTTTAACAACCATACCTTGTAAAATCTGATTTATACTCCGCTGGGTCTGTATGCCTCTGCTTCCTAATAACCCCGCAGACTCCAAATCTGATCTCAATGTATTTATATCTATGCTGTTTGTGATACCACTAACAGCTCCTACACCACCAATGATCCCTTCCATTATTCCTCTTTTACTCTTTTTATTTAGAGGTTTACTAAACCATTGTTCAATACCCAAATCCATATTTATCAGATGCTCATGACAATTAGGATATTGCGTGGAGACCTTCCAATCGGAAATGTTAAATTTCCATACAATATTGACAAAATTCCCATCTCGCAACAAGGGTCTGGTCTGATAGTGATTGATCTGGAAGGGGCCTGCAGGTTCAAATAACCTACCCAGACATTTGGTTTTTTCCGGTGACTCAACCAGAACAATAGATGACTTACACTGTTTTCCCTGATTTTCCATCGATATGCAACAATTATAGATACCAGAGTCCTCAAGAATAGGATCTGCCTTAAAATAGACAAACCCTGCTTCAGATCTACTTACCACTCCTATGGGCCCTATTTGGATCATATGAGTGGTACCTAGCCTTAGACTCCCTAGGAATGTACCATCCTTTTCCCATGATATTAAAGAATCTTGGGGAAATTGTGCATCTGCTTTGCATATCAATTTAAAATCATTCGTACCCTCTCTGATTTTAACAGATTCTGGAGAAACCTTAATCTCTGGGATTCTCTGATCTGTAACAGTAAGATTTAATACAATTCTCACTGCAGAATTATTCTTTGAAATCATAAAATCCCAGCTCTTAAACACATCTCCTCTCTCTTGAGGGTTTATTTGCAAATGACCCTGATCCAGGAAAGTCAAATAATTTTCGGTCAAAAACCATATGTCTGTTTTAGAACGACCATTTTTTGCAGTATTGATCCGTTCCAAACCAATATTTCCCGACCATTTAGCTGGAACCTCCCCCTTTATCTCAACACTCCAAAACCCCATATCTTCCATCTTACATGCCCATGAACCTGTTCGATTGTTATGAACAAAGGTTCCATGTAATTTAGAAAATACTGCTTTGGTATCGATACGAGCTTGGATGTTTATGTCATTATTGTATGCAAATGTTATTTCGACACAACAAGTAAAACCATATCCTATACAGATGTTGCCCAAAATATCAATTGTGTCATCAACTGGGGAATTTTTCCATTCTACTATATCCCATCTTCTTTTCCTATAAAAAGAAACATTTTGTTCTGGTGTTAATAAGGTCTCCGGGTCTTCCTCAGGAATTGTAGGGATGCTCATTGTAACACCGCTGCTTAATTGAGTTCTTATAAGGATGTAAAGGAGTCCTAAGATAAAAATGTTCTCCTTAGATGTTATCACATCCTGTAATTTCAATGGCTGCATGTTTCAATATGCCTGTAAAATAAAAGTGCAGTATCAATCATTTTGGCATAAACAATTTGCATTGATCTGCATGAACCCACATTTTTTGCTGTCGCCTCACATTTTTGTTAGAATTTAGAGGCCTTTGGACTTGAATCATTACTTGTCCCATAGAATCAATTATTTCATAAGGGCCTTCCCAATTGCTCTGCCAAGGACCACTCTTGCGAAATGCTTTTACCATAACCATGGCTCCCTTCACAAATTTTGATTGATGTGGAGGAACCATTTTTTGCATACGCATGGCTGCATGTGGCAGGACATTGGTTAGATTCTCCTGAAGCAACTGTAACCATTGAGACTTTGCTATAGCCTCTTTTTGTGGTGTTGAAAGAAATGGTTCATGTGGAAATGTTAAATTCATCTTTCGTCCTGTCATTAATTCAAATGGTGAAAACTGAGTAGTAGAGGAAGATGTACCTCTTACACTCATCAATATGAATGGTAATGCGTCTACCCAGGTGTTCCCTCTACTCATTAACATTTTAGCTATCCTTGTTTTAATAGTCCTATTCATTCGTTCAACAATACCAGCTGACTGAGGATGATAAGCTACATGAAACTGTTGTTCAATTCCTAAAATTCCACACATTGCCTGCATAATTTTACCTGTAAAATGTGTCCCACGGTCTGCTTCCAACTTAAAACATAAACCCCAGGTAGGAAAGATGTGATTTACCAAAGCCTTGGCTGTGCTTATTGCATCATCTTTCCTTACCGGTATAATTTCAACCCATTTGGAAAATACATCTACCACCACTAAAGCATACCTAAATCCATACTTCCCTGTGGGTAAGGGTCCTATGTAATCTATTTGTAGAGTTTTCCAGGGACCGTCAGCTGGTGCAATTCTTAGTAAAGGTGGCTTTTGTCCTTTTGGTCTAGGGTTTATTTGTGCACATATCAGACAGGATTGCACAACTTCCTCCACTGTTTTTTCCATTTTATCCCAATAAAATTTTTCCCTAAGAATTTCTAGCAACCTTTGCTGACCAATGTGACCTAAACTCTCATGATTGAACTTTGTAAATTCTACCTGCAAGTGTTCTGGTATGACTGGTAATAAGATTCCATTTGAATCGTGGCACAATATATCATTTTCCAAACTAAAAGGGGGCTTAGGATCTTGTCGAATTTTTGTTAAATTTGAATCCTTAGCCTGTTCTTTAGCAAATGAAAGAGGCTCCTGCTCTGTCTTACGTATTGCATTCACAATAGCAGGCTTTGTGTCATTGTCAGCGTCAATTCCATCAATAGTCTCCCACTGTACTGCTGCTTCCTTAGCTAGGCTATCAGCTGTTCTGTTCCCAATACTCAAGTCACTGTCGTCCCTTTGATGTCCAGGGACTTTAATGATTGCATGACTACAGGGATTCTTAGATGCAATTTCAAAAATTGTTTCTAAAGTTTTCTTGTGAGCTAGATTTTTATTGGAGGAATCAACAAACCCTCTTCTCTTCCAGATCGGAAGATAATCTATGAGTGATCTTACAGAGTAAGAGCTATCACTATAGATTGCTAATGGCATACGATTTCCTTGATCTTCAACAATCAAAAGCGTTTTTAATGCCTCCAATTCTGCTCTTTGTGCCGAATGATGTCCCTCTAATTTATGCTGTATTGCATAACCTCTTTTAGGATACCAAATAGCATATCCTGTGCAATATTTCCCATTTGAAAAATATCTAGAGCCATCAATGAACACTGGTTCATCATCCTTCTCTGCCTCACGTCTGAAAAGAGGTGCAATTGAATCATGACTCTCAATTGAACATTCATGGGGTTCTCCTTCATATTGCATCAATTGGGGTAGCACATACTTAGCCTTATGATCAACATCAATGTCTTTAGAGGAGAGTAGCAGTAACCATTGAGCAAATCTTTGGTTAGAAACTCCAGGAAGATTCTTCTCAAGAAGCATCTTTAAAGTAGAATGCGGAGTTTGCAATGTGATTTTGTTAAAACCAACTACATGCTCAGTAGCTTTCACTGCAAAATGTACTCCTACCAAATTTCTGATACACAGGTCAAATCCCTTTTCTACTGGTGTCAGTAATCTGGAGTAATAACCTAGTATTCTCCATGTGTCACCTTGCAATTGCAACAACACAGCTGAGATGGCTTCGTCTGAGACTGATACTTGAATTGCAAATGGCCTATTCTTTTCAACTGTGGCTAGGGCTGGAGCTGACTGCAGATCTCTCTTTAGAGTCTCAAAGGCTGCCTGATGTTCATCTTTCCACATTTCAACAATCTCACCTGAGTCTTTAGTTAATAACTGATACAAGGGAGAAGCCTTGAAAGCAAAGTTCTCAATGAATTCCCTTGAGAAGTTTAACAATCCTAAGAATTGTCTTAACGCCTTGAGACTTGTTGGAACTGGAAGAGATGTGATAGCCTGCACTCTTTCACTCAGAGGTGATCTTTTGCCATGACTTATGATTAATCCTAGAAATCTTACCTCAGTTTTCATAAGCTGCACTTTCTTTGTGTTTAACTTAAGCCCTGCCTCCTGCAACAGCTGAAACATTTCAGCTAGCAGAGACAGATGTTCCGCCTCTGTCTTTGAGCTAATCAAAATGTCGTCTACAAACTGACGGACACAGTCTGGTCTAGAAAATTTTGATAAAACATTTGCTAATGCCTGATGAAATATTGATGGAGATAGATGGAGCCCTTGGGGTAAGCGATTTAGTAAGTACTGGGTTGAGCCAAATATAAATGAGAACTTATATTGACAACTTTTGGCAAGTGGAATGGAAAAGAAACCATTAGAGATGTCCAAAACTGAAAAAATTCTATGATCGGCATTTAAATTGGACAATATATCGGGTGTTTCTGACATAATACAAGTAGTCGTGGGTGTGTATTTATTTAACATTCTTAGATCTAATAAGAATCTATAGGAATTATCAGGTTTCTTAACACACCAGCATGGATTATTAGTCACTGAATTTCCCTTCCTAATCACACCTTGCTTAAGGAATTCTTGTATGATCACTGAGACTGGTTCAATTGCCTCTGGGGGTAATTTATATTGCCTTTGTGGTGGGGGGTCCTTACCCTCAATATTCACTAACACATCTTTCATAAGACCCACCTCATTTCTGAATTGTGCCCACAAAGATGGAAATTTCTGAACCAACTGTTTCAAAGCTAGATTATAACCCGTGTCTGGCCATTTATGGTCGGTTGAAATCTTGTCTGTCATACAGACGCTTCCAACTTCAGCATACTGATGTGGATCAATTAATATGGGCTTACGATTAATTGAATCCTTCCAAATAACACAATTTCCTAAGTCAATCACCCATCCTCTGGTTTTCATTAAATCAGCTCCTAAAATCGATTCCGAATTATCACAATGCCAAATGTCAATATCAGTTTTCAAATGACCAGGAATTTCAAATGGTACCCGTTTACACAATGTAGCAGTGTCACTTCCTTTTTTGTTAAAACCAACAACCGTACATGTTTTAGAATTTGTCTTCAATGGTAATTTAGCACCTGTGACAGTAAGCTGTGCTCCTGTATCCAGAAGAAAATTTGATTTTTGTCCATTTAATTCAGCTGTTACAAAGGGTCTTCCACAATTATCAAGCACTAATGGTGCAACAAATTCTAAATGTGTTGGTTTTGGTATGGCTACTTCAGGACCTAGTCAGGGCTTGGGCAATAAACCTTCTGACCTTGCATTTGCCTGTATTTCTTTAGCATAGGAACTGTCACTGATTGTAAGCTCTCTAAGTTGTTTTATTAAAGGACCATAAGGTGTGTGAGATTCTACTTCCTCTATGGCTGGGGGTGCTGATGGTTCCTTAGATACAAAACCATTCTCTTTTCCCAAATTCTTAAATTTTCTACTGTTCAAAAATTTGATACAATTGTATTTTATATGACCTGGCTTATTACAATAGTAAAAATCTGTCTGTCTTGGTTTTACCTGTTCTCCCTTTTCATTCCTGTAGGGGGCAGCAGAGGGTGTTTTAAATCTTTGAGTCTCCTCTGCGGATCTATTTCCCTGAATCACAGAGATTTTAGCTTTCATGAGACCTGATTTTAATTGTCTCCTAATTTGTTCAATAAATTTTGCGGCTTCCAAAAGATTTGGTTTGTCACAAGCCAAAGTTTTTGAAACCGGATCAAGGTAGTGGAATTTCCTTACAAAAGACTTAACCATTAAATCAGAATCCTCATCCTCTGATAAACCCATGATCAATCTGTAAGCCTGTTCAAACTTTACCATAAAAGCAAAGGCATCTTCATTTGGCAAAGGTTTGAGACTATTCAGCATATCAACATCTGCTGAATCTCCACAGATAAATAAAATTAATTGCCGAAGTCTATCAGCCCGTGTACTGTGAACCAATTCTCCATCTATATCAACTGGAGAAGGCTCAACACGTCTGGACATATGGGTAGGAACCCAAATTTTGAATAATTTATTCTTTTGCTCATCTGTGAGATTGAATTTATCTGTGTTGGATTCAAAAATGTCTGCATTATGAAATGGATCAGCATTTTTATCATATGATGGGATATCTTTTAATGTCTTCATCAATTGTTCATGGATCTTAACATTTACTCTGGCCGATTTATCTAAGAGCTTTCTTCTCCTAAATTCTGTCTCATCTTCCTCATCCTGCAAATCCATAGAAACTGCTTCAGGTATATAAGATACCTTTGGAATGCGCATCTTTAATTCACCTTTTGATGAACCAGCCTGCTCCTTATCAGTTTTCCTAGTGTTTGCCGATATAACTTTTATTTCATTTTTAAGTTTCTCTAATATGAGTTCCCTGCTATTTAATTGATCTTCTAAATTCCCTATATACTCGGCCAATAAAGGGCAATTTTCACAATTAAAATTTACCTCAGATTGATTTTCTATCTGAACTTTTGTTTGCATAACTGCAACTTGCAGATTCTCCTTACAACCATCACCCAAATCGATATTATCACAGGGTATGGTGGCTTTACTTACTTTACAATCCTTAATGCAAGTTTTTACTGGTTCCAACATTACCAATTCACCAAATTCTCTAAACATTCTCATAATATTTTGAATTTTCTTTTTGGATTTATTAATCATAAATCTAGAATTATCTATTTCTAGATTAGCTTTGATGAGCTGAGAATGCATTAATTTCCAAAGCTCTCCGTCACATTTCTGATAAATCAAATCAGTAAATTCTAGGCTGCTCTTATCTGCCATATTATTAATAAAATCCATTACTCACCGTAACCTTAGACTTTTTTCTTCAAAAACGTCTTATCACTTGGCCTTCGAATTCCACGCTTAAAGAAGGCGTCCCTTCTTCTTCCTCAAAGTGACCTTCCGACAAAACACTGACAATTCGATCGGACTCTCCTAGGTTCTGCTGGACAGCTGAAGTTTGATTATCTCTCGATGTCTTCCCCCTGATCAAACTCAGATGGATCAGTAGATAATCTTAACGTGTCCAGATTCAGGGGCTCGCCAACTGTTGTAAGTGATTCTTTGCATTAATTTTTCCACAAAGAATATCGAGAGCCGTCGGTGATTTCAGCAAAGGAATTCACAAATAAACGTATCCGGAATCGAAGCCAAAAAATCGGTGATGGATTTAATTAATAATTAGAATAAATGAAAAGGTAGATGCCAGTAACTTGCGTTACAAATACATATAAAACAGAGGTTGTTAATGGATTAAGTTCGGTTGAAATGTCCAGGAATGGAGAGCAAGTCTTTCTTAGGCTAGAAGTGAAAAGGCGGCAAACTTCTCCTACTGCCTTTGTCTGATGAAAAATAACTTGCTCTTCACAGTAAAAAGGTGGGGGCTGATTGTCTGTGTATGCAGGGTTGTGTCTGAAAGAAAAAAGAGTCATGTTCCCTTCCCCCGCGTGACTTAAGAAGCCTTCTATTGAGATCAAATTCCTAGCTGGAGGTATGAACAATCACAATCCCTCCTACTATCTGAACCAATTAACGTCAAAAGGAGGTCCATGAAATATAATATTCAGCTCAACTTACAAATGACAGATGTTATATGTTAATGGTCAGTAGTTCATACATAACATTAATTACATAGACTGACATGGAGACTTAGAGTAATTACATAGACTGACATGGAGACTTAGAGTAAATAAAGACCCAGACACTATTATCCCTGTGTCTCGTTTCACATCTGGGGGCAATTTACTCCCTGCATAGGGGGTCTGATAATCAGATTCCAAAGACAGAGCAATCCATCAAATGAAATTCCAAAAGTTGACCTCGCATACACACAATTTAATCTACTGAATTTTTATGGCGCCAAATAGTTTATTATATTCAAATATTAAAAAATATTTTAAATATAACACACTATCATCTGTTACTATCTCCTAAATTTAAACTGACCAATATTGCCCCTTGTGTGTTCACTGAACCATAGCATCTAGCAACATTCCATGTGATGTTTTATTACCTTATGTGCCCTCCCTGACCAAACTTTTAGGACTGACCTAGCCCCACCCTTTAGGCCCAAGTGTTGTGCATGAACTAATCACAGGCACTTAGAAACTGGTCATATTGAGTGAATAGTGGCTGCAAGTCACTATGGCTGCAATTCAGACTCCATTCCAAGTCTGACTCCTTCTAAGTCTGCAGCGAATTTAACCTGAATTCACTCTATGGACCCAGAACCACATCACTCTTCCTCCATATCACCACCACCTGCATTCTGATATGTCTCCTCTCTCATTCACAGGTACGCATTTTGGCCTCACCAGCAACTTTTAACCCTTTCCTGCCTGTGTAATACCTGCTGCCATTCTCTCTCATTAGATTTACTATTTTAAACTTGATCTTTCCCTTGTCATCTTAACTGTGCATATGCCTTATTTAAGAGTTATGTAATTATTTTGAAAGCCCCATCTCGTTCCCCTGCCCATATCTATATTTGTGACACTATCATCTGTTACTATCTCCTAAATTTAAACTGACCAATATTGCCCCTTGTGTGTTCACTGAACCATAGCATCTAGCAACATTCCATGTGATGTTTTATTACCTTATGTGCCCTCCCTGACCAAACTTTTAGGACTGACCTAGCCCCACCCTTTAGGCCCAAGTGTTGTGCATGAACTAATCACAGGCACTTAGAAACTGGTCATATTGAGTGAATAGTGGCTGCAAGTCACTATGGCTGCAATTCAGACTCCATTCCAAGTCTGACTCCTTCTAAGTCTGCAGCGAATTTAACCTGAATTCACTCTATGGACCCAGAACCACATCACTCTTCCTCCATATCACCACCACCTGCATTCTGATATGTCTCCTCTCTCATTCACAGGTACGCATTTTGGCCTCACCAGCAACTTTTAACCCTTTCCTGCCTGTGTAATACCTGCTGCCATTCTCTCTCATTAGATTTACTATTTTAAACTTGATCTTTCCCTTGTCATCTTAACTGTGCATATGCCTTATTTAAGAGTTATGTAATTATTTTGAAAGCCCCATCTCGTTCCCCTGCCCATATCTATATTTGTGACACTATCATCTGTTACTATCTCCTAAATTTAAACTGACCAATATTGCCCCTTGTGTGTTCACTGAACCATAGCATCTAGCAACATTCCATGTGATGTTTTATTACCTTATGTGCCCTCCCTGACCAAACTTTTAGGACTGACCTAGCCCCACCCTTTAGGCCCAAGTGTTGTGCATGAACTAATCACAGGCACTTAGAAACTGGTCATATTGAGTGAATAGTGGCTGCAAGTCACTATGGCTGCAATTCAGACTCCATTCCAAGTCTGACTCCTTCTAAGTCTGCAGCGAATTTAACCTGAATTCACTCTATGGACCCAGAACCACATCACTCTTCCTCCATATCACCACCACCTGCATTCTGATATGTCTCCTCTCTCATTCACAGGTACGCATTTTGGCCTCACCAGCAACTTTTAACCCTTTCCTGCCTGTGTAATACCTGCTGCCATTCTCTCTCATTAGATTTACTATTTTAAACTTGATCTTTCCCTTGTCATCTTAACTGTGCATATGCCTTATTTAAGAGTTATGTAATTATTTTGAAAGCCCCATCTCGTTCCCCTGCCCATATCTATATTTGTGACACTATCATCTGTTACTATCTCCTAAATTTAAACTGACCAATATTGCCCCTTGTGTGTTCACTGAACCATAGCATCTAGCAACATTCCATGTGATGTTTTATTACCTTATGTGCCCTCCCTGACCAAACTTTTAGGACTGACCTAGCCCCACCCTTTAGGCCCAAGTGTTGTGCATGAACTAATCACAGGCACTTAGAAACTGGTCATATTGAGTGAATAGTGGCTGCAAGTCACTATGGCTGCAATTCAGACTCCATTCCAAGTCTGACTCCTTCTAAGTCTGCAGCGAATTTAACCTGAATTCACTCTATGGACCCAGAACCACATCACTCTTCCTCCATATCACCACCACCTGCATTCTGATATGTCTCCTCTCTCATTCACAGGTACGCATTTTGGCCTCACCAGCAACTTTTAACCCTTTCCTGCCTGTGTAATACCTGCTGCCATTCTCTCTCATTAGATTTACTATTTTAAACTTGATCTTTCCCTTGTCATCTTAACTGTGCATATGCCTTATTTAAGAGTTATGTAATTATTTTGAAAGCCCCATCTCGTTCCCCTGCCCATATCTATATTTGTGACACTATCATCTGTTACTATCTCCTAAATTTAAACTGACCAATATTGCCCCTTGTGTGTTCACTGAACCATAGCATCTAGCAACATTCCATGTGATGTTTTATTACCTTATGTGCCCTCCCTGACCAAACTTTTAGGACTGACCTAGCCCCACCCTTTAGGCCCAAGTGTTGTGCATGAACTAATCACAGGCACTTAGAAACTGGTCATATTGAGTGAATAGTGGCTGCAAGTCACTATGGCTGCAATTCAGACTCCATTCCAAGTCTGACTCCTTCTAAGTCTGCAGCGAATTTAACCTGAATTCACTCTATGGACCCAGAACCACATCACTCTTCCTCCATATCACCACCACCTGCATTCTGATATGTCTCCTCTCTCATTCACAGGTACGCATTTTGGCCTCACCAGCAACTTTTAACCCTTTCCTGCCTGTGTAATACCTGCTGCCATTCTCTCTCATTAGATTTACTATTTTAAACTTGATCTTTCCCTTGTCATCTTAACTGTGCATATGCCTTATTTAAGAGTTATGTAATTATTTTGAAAGCCCCATCTCGTTCCCCTGCCCATATCTATATTTGTGACACTATCATCTGTTACTATCTCCTAAATTTAAACTGACCAATATTGCCCCTTGTGTGTTCACTGAACCATAGCATCTAGCAACATTCCATGTGATGTTTTATTACCTTATGTGCCCTCCCTGACCAAACTTTTAGGACTGACCTAGCCCCACCCTTTAGGCCCAAGTGTTGTGCATGAACTAATCACAGGCACTTAGAAACTGGTCATATTGAGTGAATAGTGGCTGCAAGTCACTATGGCTGCAATTCAGACTCCATTCCAAGTCTGACTCCTTCTAAGTCTGCAGCGAATTTAACCTGAATTCACTCTATGGACCCAGAACCACATCACTCTTCCTCCATATCACCACCACCTGCATTCTGATATGTCTCCTCTCTCATTCACAGGTACGCATTTTGGCCTCACCAGCAACTTTTAACCCTTTCCTGCCTGTGTAATACCTGCTGCCATTCTCTCTCATTAGATTTACTATTTTAAACTTGATCTTTCCCTTGTCATCTTAACTGTGCATATGCCTTATTTAAGAGTTATGTAATTATTTTGAAAGCCCCATCTCGTTCCCCTGCCCATATCTATATTTGTGACACTATCATCTGTTACTATCTCCTAAATTTAAACTGACCAATATTGCCCCTTGTGTGTTCACTGAACCATAGCATCTAGCAACATTCCATGTGATGTTTTATTACCTTATGTGCCCTCCCTGACCAAACTTTTAGGACTGACCTAGCCCCACCCTTTAGGCCCAAGTGTTGTGCATGAACTAATCACAGGCACTTAGAAACTGGTCATATTGAGTGAATAGTGGCTGCAAGTCACTATGGCTGCAATTCAGACTCCATTCCAAGTCTGACTCCTTCTAAGTCTGCAGCGAATTTAACCTGAATTCACTCTATGGACCCAGAACCACATCACTCTTCCTCCATATCACCACCACCTGCATTCTGATATGTCTCCTCTCTCATTCACAGGTACGCATTTTGGCCTCACCAGCAACTTTTAACCCTTTCCTGCCTGTGTAATACCTGCTGCCATTCTCTCTCATTAGATTTACTATTTTAAACTTGATCTTTCCCTTGTCATCTTAACTGTGCATATGCCTTATTTAAGAGTTATGTAATTATTTTGAAAGCCCCATCTCGTTCCCCTGCCCATATCTATATTTGTGACACTATCATCTGTTACTATCTCCTAAATTTAAACTGACCAATATTGCCCCTTGTGTGTTCACTGAACCATAGCATCTAGCAACATTCCATGTGATGTTTTATTACCTTATGTGCCCTCCCTGACCAAACTTTTAGGACTGACCTAGCCCCACCCTTTAGGCCCAAGTGTTGTGCATGAACTAATCACAGGCACTTAGAAACTGGTCATATTGAGTGAATAGTGGCTGCAAGTCACTATGGCTGCAATTCAGACTCCATTCCAAGTCTGACTCCTTCTAAGTCTGCAGCGAATTTAACCTGAATTCACTCTATGGACCCAGAACCACATCACTCTTCCTCCATATCACCACCACCTGCATTCTGATATGTCTCCTCTCTCATTCACAGGTACGCATTTTGGCCTCACCAGCAACTTTTAACCCTTTCCTGCCTGTGTAATACCTGCTGCCATTCTCTCTCATTAGATTTACTATTTTAAACTTGATCTTTCCCTTGTCATCTTAACTGTGCATATGCCTTATTTAAGAGTTATGTAATTATTTTGAAAGCCCCATCTCGTTCCCCTGCCCATATCTATTTTTGTGACACTATCATCTGTTACTATCTCCTAAATTTAAACTGACCAATATTGCCCCTTGTGTGTTCACTGAACCATAGCATCTAGCAACATTCCATGTGATGTTTTATTACCTTATGTGCCCTCCCTGACCAAACTTTTAGGACTGACCTAGCCCCACCCTTTAGGCCCAAGTGTTGTGCATGAACTAATCACAGGCACTTAGAAACTGGTCATATTGAGTGAATAGTGGCTGCAAGTCACTATGGCTGCAATTCAGACTCCATTCCAAGTCTGACTCCTTCTAAGTCTGCAGCGAATTTAACCTGAATTCACTCTATGGACCCAGAACCACATCACTCTTCCTCCATATCACCACCACCTGCATTCTGATATGTCTCCTCTCTCATTCACAGGTACGCATTTTGGCCTCACCAGCAACTTTTAACCCTTTCCTGCCTGTGTAATACCTGCTGCCATTCTCTCTCATTAGATTTACTATTTTAAACTTGATCTTTCCCTTGTCATCTTAACTGTGCATATGCCTTATTTAAGAGTTATGTAATTATTTTGAAAGCCCCATCTCGTTCCCCTGCCCATATCTATATTTGTGACACTATCATCTGTTACTATCTCCTAAATTTAAACTGACCAATATTGCCCCTTGTGTGTTCACTGAACCATAGCATCTAGCAACATTCCATGTGATGTTTTATTACCTTATGTGCCCTCCCTGACCAAACTTGTAGGACTGACCTAGCCCCACCCTTTAGGCCCAAGTGTTGTGCATGAACTAATCACAGGCACTTAGAAACTGGTCATATTGAGTGAATAGTGGCTGCAAGTCACTATGGCTGCAATTCAGACTCCATTCCAAGTCTGACTCCTTCTAAGTCTGCAGCGAATTTAACCTGAATTCACTCTATGGACCCAGAACCACATCACTCTTCCTCCATATCACCACCACCTGCATTCTGATATGTCTCCTCTCTCATTCACAGGTACGCATTTTGGCCTCACCAGCAACTTTTAACCCTTTCCTGCCTGTGTAATACCTGCTGCCATTCTCTCTCATTAGATTTACTATTTTAAACTTGATCTTTCCCTTGTCATCTTAACTGTGCATATGCCTTATTTAAGAGTTATGTAATTATTTTGAAAGCCCCATCTCGTTCCCCTGCCCATATCTATATTTGTGACACTATCATCTGTTACTATCTCCTAAATTTAAACTGACCAATATTGCCCCTTGTGTGTTCACTGAACCATAGCATCTAGCAACATTCCATGTGATGTTTTATTACCTTATGTGCCCTCCCTGACCAAACTTTTAGGACTGACCTAGCCCCACCCTTTAGGCCCAAGTGTTGTGCATGAACTAATCACAGGCACTTAGAAACTGGTCATATTGAGTGAATAGTGGCTGCAAGTCACTATGGCTGCAATTCAGACTCCATTCCAAGTCTGACTCCTTCTAAGTCTGCAGCGAATTTAACCTGAATTCACTCTATGGACCCAGAACCACATCACTCTTCCTCCATATCACCACCACCTGCATTCTGATATGTCTCCTCTCTCATTCACAGGTACGCATTTTGGCCTCACCAGCAACTTTTAACCCTTTCCTGCCTGTGTAATACCTGCTGCCATTCTCTCTCATTAGATTTACTATTTTAAACTTGATCTTTCCCTTGTCATCTTAACTGTGCATATGCCTTATTTAAGAGTTATGTAATTATTTTGAAAGCCCCATCTCGTTCCCCTGCCCATATCTATATTTGTGACACTATCATCTGTTACTATCTCCTAAATTTAAACTGACCAATATTGCCCCTTGTGTGTTCACTGAACCATAGCATCTAGCAACATTCCATGTGATGTTTTATTACCTTATGTGCCCTCCCTGACCAAACTTTTAGGACTGACCTAGCCCCACCCTTTAGGCCCAAGTGTTGTGCATGAACTAATCACAGGCACTTAGAAACTGGTCATATTGAGTGAATAGTGGCTGCAAGTCACTATGGCTGCAATTCAGACTCCATTCCAAGTCTGACTCCTTCTAAGTCTGCAGCGAATTTAACCTGAATTCACTCTATGGACCCAGAACCACATCACTCTTCCTCCATATCACCACCACCTGCATTCTGATATGTCTCCTCTCTCATTCACAGGTACGCATTTTGGCCTCACCAGCAACTTTTAACCCTTTCCTGCCTGTGTAATACCTGCTGCCATTCTCTCTCATTAGATTTACTATTTTAAACTTGATCTTTCCCTTGTCATCTTAACTGTGCATATGCCTTATTTAAGAGTTATGTAATTATTTTGAAAGCCCCATCTCGTTCCCCTGCCCATATCTATTTTTGTGACACTATCATCTGTTACTATCTCCTAAATTTAAACTGACCAATATTGCCCCTTGTGTGTTCACTGAACCATAGCATCTAGCAACATTCCATGTGATGTTTTATTACCTTATGTGCCCTCCCTGACCAAACTTTTAGGACTGACCTAGCCCCACCCTTTAGGCCCAAGTGTTGTGCATGAACTAATCACAGGCACTTAGAAACTGGTCATATTGAGTGAATAGTGGCTGCAAGTCACTATGGCTGCAATTCAGACTCCATTCCAAGTCTGACTCCTTCTAAGTCTGCAGCGAATTTAACCTGAATTCACTCTATGGACCCAGAACCACATCACTCTTCCTCCATATCACCACCACCTGCATTCTGATATGTCTCCTCTCTCATTCACAGGTACGCATTTTGGCCTCACCAGCAACTTTTAACCCTTTCCTGCCTGTGTAATACCTGCTGCCATTCTCTCTCATTAGATTTACTATTTTAAACTTGATCTTTCCCTTGTCATCTTAACTGTGCATATGCCTTATTTAAGAGTTATGTAATTATTTTGAAAGCCCCATCTCGTTCCCCTGCCCATATCTATTTTTGTGACACTATCATCTGTTACTATCTCCTAAATTTAAACTGACCAATATTGCCCCTTGTGTGTTCACTGAACCATAGCATCTAGCAACATTCCATGTGATGTTTTATTACCTTATGTGCCCTCCCTGACCAAACTTTTAGGACTGACCTAGCCCCACCCTTTAGGCCCAAGTGTTGTGCATGAACTAATCACAGGCACTTAGAAACTGGTCATATTGAGTGAATAGTGGCTGCAAGTCACTATGGCTGCAATTCAGACTCCATTCCAAGTCTGACTCCTTCTAAGTCTGCAGCGAATTTAACCTGAATTCACTCTATGGACCCAGAACCACATCACTCTTCCTCCATATCACCACCACCTGCATTCTGATATGTCTCCTCTCTCATTCACAGGTACGCATTTTGGCCTCACCAGCAACTTTTAACCCTTTCCTGCCTGTGTAATACCTGCTGCCATTCTCTCTCATTAGATTTACTATTTTAAACTTGATCTTTCCCTTGTCATCTTAACTGTGCATATGCCTTATTTAAGAGTTATGTAATTATTTTGAAAGCCCCATCTCGTTCCCCTGCCCATATCTATATTTGTGACACTATCATCTGTTACTATCTCCTAAATTTAAACTGACCAATATTGCCCCTTGTGTGTTCACTGAACCATAGCATCTAGCAACATTCCATGTGATGTTTTATTACCTTATGTGCCCTCCCTGACCAAACTTGTAGGACTGACCTAGCCCCACCCTTTAGGCCCAAGTGTTGTGCATGAACTAATCACAGGCACTTAGAAACTGGTCATATTGAGTGAATAGTGGCTGCAAGTCACTATGGCTGCAATTCAGACTCCATTCCAAGTCTGACTCCTTCTAAGTCTGCAGCGAATTTAACCTGAATTCACTCTATGGACCCAGAACCACATCACTCTTCCTCCATATCACCACCACCTGCATTCTGATATGTCTCCTCTCTCATTCACAGGTACGCATTTTGGCCTCACCAGCAACTTTTAACCCTTTCCTGCCTGTGTAATACCTGCTGCCATTCTCTCTCATTAGATTTACTATTTTAAACTTGATCTTTCCCTTGTCATCTTAACTGTGCATATGCCTTATTTAAGAGTTATGTAATTATTTTGAAAGCCCCATCTCGTTCCCCTGCCCATATCTATATTTGTGACACTATCATCTGTTACTATCTCCTAAATTTAAACTGACCAATATTGCCCCTTGTGTGTTCACTGAACCATAGCATCTAGCAACATTCCATGTGATGTTTTATTACCTTATGTGCCCTCCCTGACCAAACTTTTAGGACTGACCTAGCCCCACCCTTTAGGCCCAAGTGTTGTGCATGAACTAATCACAGGCACTTAGAAACTGGTCATATTGAGTGAATAGTGGCTGCAAGTCACTATGGCTGCAATTCAGACTCCATTCCAAGTCTGACTCCTTCTAAGTCTGCAGCGAATTTAACCTGAATTCACTCTATGGACCCAGAACCACATCACTCTTCCTCCATATCACCACCACCTGCATTCTGATATGTCTCCTCTCTCATTCACAGGTACGCATTTTGGCCTCACCAGCAACTTTTAACCCTTTCCTGCCTGTGTAATACCTGCTGCCATTCTCTCTCATTAGATTTACTATTTTAAACTTGATCTTTCCCTTGTCATCTTAACTGTGCATATGCCTTATTTAAGAGTTATGTAATTATTTTGAAAGCCCCATCTCGTTCCCCTGCCCATATCTATATTTGTGACACTATCATCTGTTACTATCTCCTAAATTTAAACTGACCAATATTGCCCCTTGTGTGTTCACTGAACCATAGCATCTAGCAACATTCCATGTGATGTTTTATTACCTTATGTGCCCTCCCTGACCAAACTTTTAGGACTGACCTAGCCCCACCCTTTAGGCCCAAGTGTTGTGCATGAACTAATCACAGGCACTTAGAAACTGGTCATATTGAGTGAATAGTGGCTGCAAGTCACTATGGCTGCAATTCAGACTCCATTCCAAGTCTGACTCCTTCTAAGTCTGCAGCGAATTTAACCTGAATTCACTCTATGGACCCAGAACCACATCACTCTTCCTCCATATCACCACCACCTGCATTCTGATATGTCTCCTCTCTCATTCACAGGTACGCATTTTGGCCTCACCAGCAACTTTTAACCCTTTCCTGCCTGTGTAATACCTGCTGCCATTCTCTCTCATTAGATTTACTATTTTAAACTTGATCTTTCCCTTGTCATCTTAACTGTGCATATGCCTTATTTAAGAGTTATGTAATTATTTTGAAAGCCCCATCTCGTTCCCCTGCCCATATCTATATTTGTGACACTATCATCTGTTACTATCTCCTAAATTTAAACTGACCAATATTGCCCCTTGTGTGTTCACTGAACCATAGCATCTAGCAACATTCCATGTGATGTTTTATTACCTTATGTGCCCTCCCTGACCAAACTTTTAGGACTGACCTAGCCCCACCCTTTAGGCCCAAGTGTTGTGCATGAACTAATCACAGGCACTTAGAAACTGGTCATATTGAGTGAATAGTGGCTGCAAGTCACTATGGCTGCAATTCAGACTCCATTCCAAGTCTGACTCCTTCTAAGTCTGCAGCGAATTTAACCTGAATTCACTCTATGGACCCAGAACCACATCACTCTTCCTCCATATCACCACCACCTGCATTCTGATATGTCTCCTCTCTCATTCACAGGTACGCATTTTGGCCTCACCAGCAACTTTTAACCCTTTCCTGCCTGTGTAATACCTGCTGCCATTCTCTCTCATTAGATTTACTATTTTAAACTTGATCTTTCCCTTGTCATCTTAACTGTGCATATGCCTTATTTAAGAGTTATGTAATTATTTTGAAAGCCCCATCTCGTTCCCCTGCCCATATCTATATTTGTGACACTATCATCTGTTACTATCTCCTAAATTTAAACTGACCAATATTGCCCCTTGTGTGTTCACTGAACCATAGCATCTAGCAACATTCCATGTGATGTTTTATTACCTTATGTGCCCTCCCTGACCAAACTTTTAGGACTGACCTAGCCCCACCCTTTAGGCCCAAGTGTTGTGCATGAACTAATCACAGGCACTTAGAAACTGGTCATATTGAGTGAATAGTGGCTGCAAGTCACTATGGCTGCAATTCAGACTCCATTCCAAGTCTGACTCCTTCTAAGTCTGCAGCGAATTTAACCTGAATTCACTCTATGGACCCAGAACCACATCACTCTTCCTCCATATCACCACCACCTGCATTCTGATATGTCTCCTCTCTCATTCACAGGTACGCATTTTGGCCTCACCAGCAACTTTTAACCCTTTCCTGCCTGTGTAATACCTGCTGCCATTCTCTCTCATTAGATTTACTATTTTAAACTTGATCTTTCCCTTGTCATCTTAACTGTGCATATGCCTTATTTAAGAGTTATGTAATTATTTTGAAAGCCCCATCTCGTTCCCCTGCCCATATCTATATTTGTGACACTATCATCTGTTACTATCTCCTAAATTTAAACTGACCAATATTGCCCCTTGTGTGTTCACTGAACCATAGCATCTAGCAACATTCCATGTGATGTTTTATTACCTTATGTGCCCTCCCTGACCAAACTTTTAGGACTGACCTAGCCCCACCCTTTAGGCCCAAGTGTTGTGCATGAACTAATCACAGGCACTTAGAAACTGGTCATATTGAGTGAATAGTGGCTGCAAGTCACTATGGCTGCAATTCAGACTCCATTCCAAGTCTGACTCCTTCTAAGTCTGCAGCGAATTTAACCTGAATTCACTCTATGGACCCAGAACCACATCACTCTTCCTCCATATCACCACCACCTGCATTCTGATATGTCTCCTCTCTCATTCACAGGTACGCATTTTGGCCTCACCAGCAACTTTTAACCCTTTCCTGCCTGTGTAATACCTGCTGCCATTCTCTCTCATTAGATTTACTATTTTAAACTTGATCTTTCCCTTGTCATCTTAACTGTGCATATGCCTTATTTAAGAGTTATGTAATTATTTTGAAAGCCCCATCTCGTTCCCCTGCCCATATCTATATTTGTGACACTATCATCTGTTACTATCTCCTAAATTTAAACTGACCAATATTGCCCCTTGTGTGTTCACTGAACCATAGCATCTAGCAACATTCCATGTGATGTTTTATTACCTTATGTGCCCTCCCTGACCAAACTTTTAGGACTGACCTAGCCCCACCCTTTAGGCCCAAGTGTTGTGCATGAACTAATCACAGGCACTTAGAAACTGGTCATATTGAGTGAATAGTGGCTGCAAGTCACTATGGCTGCAATTCAGACTCCATTCCAAGTCTGACTCCTTCTAAGTCTGCAGCGAATTTAACCTGAATTCACTCTATGGACCCAGAACCACATCACTCTTCCTCCATATCACCACCACCTGCATTCTGATATGTCTCCTCTCTCATTCACAGGTACGCATTTTGGCCTCACCAGCAACTTTTAACCCTTTCCTGCCTGTGTAATACCTGCTGCCATTCTCTCTCATTAGATTTACTATTTTAAACTTGATCTTTCCCTTGTCATCTTAACTGTGCATATGCCTTATTTAAGAGTTATGTAATTATTTTGAAAGCCCCATCTCGTTCCCCTGCCCATATCTATTTTTGTGACACTATCATCTGTTACTATCTCCTAAATTTAAACTGACCAATATTGCCCCTTGTGTGTTCACTGAACCATAGCATCTAGCAACATTCCATGTGATGTTTTATTACCTTATGTGCCCTCCCTGACCAAACTTTTAGGACTGACCTAGCCCCACCCTTTAGGCCCAAGTGTTGTGCATGAACTAATCACAGGCACTTAGAAACTGGTCATATTGAGTGAATAGTGGCTGCAAGTCACTATGGCTGCAATTCAGACTCCATTCCAAGTCTGACTCCTTCTAAGTCTGCAGCGAATTTAACCTGAATTCACTCTATGGACCCAGAACCACATCACTCTTCCTCCATATCACCACCACCTGCATTCTGATATGTCTCCTCTCTCATTCACAGGTACGCATTTTGGCCTCACCAGCAACTTTTAACCCTTTCCTGCCTGTGTAATACCTGCTGCCATTCTCTCTCATTAGATTTACTATTTTAAACTTGATCTTTCCCTTGTCATCTTAACTGTGCATATGCCTTATTTAAGAGTTATGTAATTATTTTGAAAGCCCCATCTCGTTCCCCTGCCCATATCTATATTTGTGACACTATCATCTGTTACTATCTCCTAAATTTAAACTGACCAATATTGCCCCTTGTGTGTTCACTGAACCATAGCATCTAGCAACATTCCATGTGATGTTTTATTACCTTATGTGCCCTCCCTGACCAAACTTGTAGGACTGACCTAGCCCCACCCTTTAGGCCCAAGTGTTGTGCATGAACTAATCACAGGCACTTAGAAACTGGTCATATTGAGTGAATAGTGGCTGCAAGTCACTATGGCTGCAATTCAGACTCCATTCCAAGTCTGACTCCTTCTAAGTCTGCAGCGAATTTAACCTGAATTCACTCTATGGACCCAGAACCACATCACTCTTCCTCCATATCACCACCACCTGCATTCTGATATGTCTCCTCTCTCATTCACAGGTACGCATTTTGGCCTCACCAGCAACTTTTAACCCTTTCCTGCCTGTGTAATACCTGCTGCCATTCTCTCTCATTAGATTTACTATTTTAAACTTGATCTTTCCCTTGTCATCTTAACTGTGCATATGCCTTATTTAAGAGTTATGTAATTATTTTGAAAGCCCCATCTCGTTCCCCTGCCCATATCTATATTTGTGACACTATCATCTGTTACTATCTCCTAAATTTAAACTGACCAATATTGCCCCTTGTGTGTTCACTGAACCATAGCATCTAGCAACATTCCATGTGATGTTTTATTACCTTATGTGCCCTCCCTGACCAAACTTTTAGGACTGACCTAGCCCCACCCTTTAGGCCCAAGTGTTGTGCATGAACTAATCACAGGCACTTAGAAACTGGTCATATTGAGTGAATAGTGGCTGCAAGTCACTATGGCTGCAATTCAGACTCCATTCCAAGTCTGACTCCTTCTAAGTCTGCAGCGAATTTAACCTGAATTCACTCTATGGACCCAGAACCACATCACTCTTCCTCCATATCACCACCACCTGCATTCTGATATGTCTCCTCTCTCATTCACAGGTACGCATTTTGGCCTCACCAGCAACTTTTAACCCTTTCCTGCCTGTGTAATACCTGCTGCCATTCTCTCTCATTAGATTTACTATTTTAAACTTGATCTTTCCCTTGTCATCTTAACTGTGCATATGCCTTATTTAAGAGTTATGTAATTATTTTGAAAGCCCCATCTCGTTCCCCTGCCCATATCTATATTTGTGACACTATCATCTGTTACTATCTCCTAAATTTAAACTGACCAATATTGCCCCTTGTGTGTTCACTGAACCATAGCATCTAGCAACATTCCATGTGATGTTTTATTACCTTATGTGCCCTCCCTGACCAAACTTTTAGGACTGACCTAGCCCCACCCTTTAGGCCCAAGTGTTGTGCATGAACTAATCACAGGCACTTAGAAACTGGTCATATTGAGTGAATAGTGGCTGCAAGTCACTATGGCTGCAATTCAGACTCCATTCCAAGTCTGACTCCTTCTAAGTCTGCAGCGAATTTAACCTGAATTCACTCTATGGACCCAGAACCACATCACTCTTCCTCCATATCACCACCACCTGCATTCTGATATGTCTCCTCTCTCATTCACAGGTACGCATTTTGGCCTCACCAGCAACTTTTAACCCTTTCCTGCCTGTGTAATACCTGCTGCCATTCTCTCTCATTAGATTTACTATTTTAAACTTGATCTTTCCCTTGTCATCTTAACTGTGCATATGCCTTATTTAAGAGTTATGTAATTATTTTGAAAGCCCCATCTCGTTCCCCTGCCCATATCTATTTTTGTGACACTATCATCTGTTACTATCTCCTAAATTTAAACTGACCAATATTGCCCCTTGTGTGTTCACTGAACCATAGCATCTAGCAACATTCCATGTGATGTTTTATTACCTTATGTGCCCTCCCTGACCAAACTTTTAGGACTGACCTAGCCCCACCCTTTAGGCCCAAGTGTTGTGCATGAACTAATCACAGGCACTTAGAAACTGGTCATATTGAGTGAATAGTGGCTGCAAGTCACTATGGCTGCAATTCAGACTCCATTCCAAGTCTGACTCCTTCTAAGTCTGCAGCGAATTTAACCTGAATTCACTCTATGGACCCAGAACCACATCACTCTTCCTCCATATCACCACCACCTGCATTCTGATATGTCTCCTCTCTCATTCACAGGTACGCATTTTGGCCTCACCAGCAACTTTTAACCCTTTCCTGCCTGTGTAATACCTGCTGCCATTCTCTCTCATTAGATTTACTATTTTAAACTTGATCTTTCCCTTGTCATCTTAACTGTGCATATGCCTTATTTAAGAGTTATGTAATTATTTTGAAAGCCCCATCTCGTTCCCCTGCCCATATCTATTTTTGTGACACTATCATCTGTTACTATCTCCTAAATTTAAACTGACCAATATTGCCCCTTGTGTGTTCACTGAACCATAGCATCTAGCAACATTCCATGTGATGTTTTATTACCTTATGTGCCCTCCCTGACCAAACTTTTAGGACTGACCTAGCCCCACCCTTTAGGCCCAAGTGTTGTGCATGAACTAATCACAGGCACTTAGAAACTGGTCATATTGAGTGAATAGTGGCTGCAAGTCACTATGGCTGCAATTCAGACTCCATTCCAAGTCTGACTCCTTCTAAGTCTGCAGCGAATTTAACCTGAATTCAACCTGGAGGAAACCTGCACCAGATTCTGCTTGTCTGAATAGCCCAGCATCAACTAAAATGATCAACATCTACCTCATCACACTGCTTCCTCTTACCCTCAGAATCCTAGGCTCACAGTATCCCCCTGCTCCTGGTAAGTCCCTATATATCTCCCCCTCTCTGCTCTCCTCCCCCTACCTCTCTGCTCACGAATTCCTTTCCTTGGCAAAATCACACACCACCTCTATATCCAAGCACAAGGCACATTATTCCACCCTCAAAAGCCACAACCATCTCTTTTCTCTCCTTTTACTCTTACTTGCCGCCGGAGACATCAGTCCTAATCCAGGCCCACTCTCTCCACCCCCCTCCATAACTATACATTTTTCATCAAAGCCAAAAGTCTACAACCGTGTCAAACCAGGATACACACGCAACCCATCTAATCTGATACAGCTCACTCACTCTCCATCCCTTCCCGCTACTGTCACCTGTGCACTGTGGAATGCACGCTCAGTGCGCATTAAACTCACCTATATTCACGACCTGTTTCTCTCTAACTCTTTTACCTTCATGGGGTTCACAGAAACATGGCTTACCCCATCAGACACAGCTTCACCCGCTGCCCTCTCACATGGGGGACTACATCTCAGCCACACCCCCAGATCCAACAACAAACAGGGTGGGGGTGTTGGCATCCTTCTATCCAAACTCTGCTCCTTTAACCCACTCCCTGCCTTGCCATCTCTATCCTTCTCATCTTTTGAAGCTCACTGTGTCCGCTTATATTCTCCCTGTAACCTGAAAATCGCAGTCATCTACCGCCCTCCTGGAACTACTACTCTTTTCCTCGACCACTTTTCTACCTGGCTCCTTCATTTTCTGTCCACAGACATCCCTGCAATCATCATGGGTGACTTTAACATATCTGTTGACACTAGCAACCATGCTGCCACCAGACTACTGTCACTAACCTCATCTTTCGGCCTCAAGCAATGGTCTACTGCACCCACCCACAAAGACGGCCACACAATTGACCTCCTCTTCACTAACCTCTGCTCTCTATCAAACCTCTCATCCTCTTTGCTCCCCCTCTCTGATCATAATCTGCTGACTATGACCCTCTCTCCAATGCCTGCAAACCCCCCTCCACACAAACCCACAATTCAACGCAGGAACTTAAGAAACCTAGACCTTCAGTCCTTTTCTGCCTCACTTCAACCTCTTCAGACCTTGACCTCATTCACGGACATAGACGCTGCATCATCACACTACCATAATACTCTCTCCTCAGCTCTGGACTTTGTCGCCCCCCTCACCTATAGCCGTCCCCGCACCAGAAACCCCCAACCCTGGCTAAATGCAAGCACAGCCAGATTGAAACAGCTGTCTCGAGCTGCTGAACGGCGATGGAGGAAATCCAAAGCCAATCATGACTTTCTATTCTACAAACAAGCCCTTCAGGATCTCAGGACGGCCCTTTCATCTGCTAAGCAAGCTTATTTCTCTTCACTGATTTCTGCACAAGCCCGGAATCCCAAACAACTCTTCAACACTTTCAGTTCCTTACTCCGCCCACCACCCCCTCCTCCAACCTCCCAAATAACAGCAGAAGAATTTTCTGCATTCTTCAAAGGAAAAATTGACAACATTCGACTCGGCTTTGCCCCTCAGAATCCCTCACCACTTCAAACAATCCCCCTGCCTTACTCTCTTACTTTCTTCACTCCAATAACTGAGCTTGGACTAACCTCTCTCATTTCTAGGGCCCACCTGACTACCTGCTCCCTTGATCCTATTCCATCCCACCTTATTCCTCAACTGTCTCCATCCCTCACTCCAGCCTTAACATCCATATTCAACCTTTCTCTCTCCACTGGCACCTTTCCTTCTTCCTACAAACATGCTGTTATTACTCCGATAATCAAGAAACCCTCTCTCGACCCCTCTGCCCTCTCCAGCTACTGCCCTATCTCGCTACTCCCTTTCTCCTCCAAACTTCTTGAACAACATGTCCACTCAGAACTGTCACAATACTTATCCACTAACAACTTATTTGACCCCTTACAATCAGGATTCCGCCGTAACCACTCCACTGAAACTGCCCTCACCAAAGTCACCAATGATCTGCTCACTGCCAAAAGCATTGGTCACTACTCCATCCTCATCCTTCTTGACCTCTCCTCAGCCTTTGATACTGTCGACCACTCTCTACTTCTTGATATTCTCTCCTCTCTCGGGGTTCAAGGTCTTGCACTCTCTTGGCTCACCTCTTACCTCTCTGACAGATCATTCAGTGTATCCTTTTCTAACACAGTCTCATCCTCACGTTCTCTTTCTGTTGGTGTGCCGCAAGGTTCTGTCCTAGGCCCCCTACTTTTCTCAGTCTACACCCACGGCCTTGGCAAACTTATAACTTCACTAGGCTTCCAATACCACTTCTATGCGGATGACACTCAGATATATCTCTCAGGCCCCAATCTCTCCTCTCTCCTATCTCGCCTCCCCAATTGCCTCTCAGCTATTTCTTCATTCATGTCATCTCGCTACCTCAAGCTAAACATGGACAAGACAGAACTGGTCATTTTCCCACCATCTAACTCCCCCCCCCTCTCTAACATGTCTATTTCTGTCAACAATTACACAATAACAGCAACTCACCAAGCTCGGTGCCTGGGAGTCATTCTGGACTCTGCCCTCTCTTTCAAACCACATATTCACTCCCTGGCCACCTCCTGTCGCCTCCAACTTAAAAACATCTCCCGCATCCGTCCTTTCCTCTCACCTGACACCACTAAAATGCTAGTGCATGCCCTGGTCATATCCCGTCTGGATTACTGCAACATCCTTCTTTGTGGCTTACCAACTAACAGACTGGCACCCCTCCAATCTATCCTGAACTCTGCTGCTCGCCTCATCCATCTCTCCTCTCGCTCCTCTAGTTCTGCGCCTCTCTGCCAATCCCTACACTGGCTGCCAGTCCCACAGCGAATCCTCTTCAAAACTCTAACTCTCACATACAAAGCTCTCTCCAACCAGGCCCCTCCCTACATCTCATCTCTATTCCAACAGTATCAACCTAGATGCAGCCTCCGCTCCTCTGCCGACCTACTTCTGTCCTCCTCCCTGGTCACCTCCTCTCACGCCCGCCTCCAGGACTTCTCACGTACAACCCCAATCTTCTGGAATGCCCTCCCCCACCCAATCCGCCACTCCACAACCCTCAAAACCTTCAAAGGCGCCCTTAAAACTCACTTATTCAGACAAGCATATAATCTGGCCTAACCAATCTTCTAAAGGGCACATGCCACAAAGCTCAATACTGACTGTTTGTGATCCTTCCCCCTCGTCTTCACCCCTCTTCCTTTAGACTGTAAGCTCGCAAGGGCAGGGCTCTCTCTCCCCAATTGTATCCTGTATTCAGAATATCCATTGTCAACTCTGTACAACTGCATTTGAATTAGTATATGTACCGTATGTTTCTACCCTGTCTGTAATTACTACTTTGTAAAGCGCTACGGAAGATGATGGCGCTATATAAATAAACAATAATAATAATAATAATAATTTCATTGCAGTTACTTGAGGACCAAACACAAAATTCACCAACAAGCCAATAGAATCTCAGCTAACCTGGCAATTCTTGTGGCAGAAGAGCTGACACTTCAGGTCACTGTCTCTGATGTAATGAGAAGAGTAAACGGATGTCTGCTCAGTTTCCTGTAGAAAACCAGTTGGATGACATTACACCATATTTGTGCTCAAACAAGCGTAACCCCCTCCCCTGGAATGTTCTCCTACCCTCCACCTCCACCAACTTATTCTGTGGTGCTGTACAAGGTTAAAATTACAGGAGGGAGAGACAAGTAACACTAAGATAGACACAGTATTATGGGGGAAAAGTGGCATAAATGCAGCAAAAACACAATGATACAAGAGTACATTAGGTGAGAGGGTCCTGCCCTCAGAAGCTTGCATCTAAAGGTGAGCTAAGTGTAATGTATACAAACCCGGTAAATGCAGCACATTATGGCCATGCAGGGATGTGGCTTACAATCTATTAGGGTAATTAGGTGGGTGTGGTCACACACTGTGAGAGTCAGACTACACAACTGCTCTTGATTACCAGAGGCCTGTGAAGCCTGGAGCTTTCCTGGGAGTGCCTCCCCAGGCATGATGGATAATTCCAGGGGGGAGTCACTCACATACCCCCGGAGGAATATTAAGCCAACAAATCCCTGGACTGCTTCCTACAGCGGCACTAGTAACACCACGGCGGCCCAGCCCGGTGAGAGTTTGACGGCATTTTGCACCGGCGTTTGTACCAATCTGTGTAATGTGGCGAGGAGGAGGAGAAGCTGTGCAAGCTAAATAGTGCATTGAAGAAAAAGAAAATGGACACCAGCAAGGCGGGGGGATCGGATCGGTGGTCAACTAAATCAGATTTTGCTGAGCTTGAATCACATGACGGCAGCAGGAGAAGCTTGTTGCATCCCTAAAGGTGAGCAGCGGAGCCTTTAAAGAAAAACATAAAAATGAGGAGCGCTTTAAGTTCATGCAGTGCTCAGGCCACACAGTGAAAGAGGAAGAGGCCGACCATGTGGATGAGACCCCGTTGGTGGAGGATTCTTCAGCTGTACCTCCACCCAAAGTTGCAGCAGTAGCACAGCTGGGAGCCCCGGAACCAGCATTGGAAGACTCTCTTGCTGAGGCGATGCATCCAGAGGGTACAACATCGCTGGGCATCCAGGAAGCCCCTACTGGAAAAGATTTACCAGAGGAAAGCCGCCAGCTTGAGGAGCCTATGCCAGCTAAAGACAGAGGGGTAGCTAGGCTTTCCTGCACCTGGGGCAAAGTTTCACCTAGTCACTTGAATATGCAGGCGGGGGCACGCACAGAGCAGGGGATGCCTCTCTGTACATCCATCGGCTAAAGTGCTGGTGACAGTGCTGGATCCTGGGAGAGGTAAGCTCAGAGCCAGGGGAGGGGGGCAGGACGGGGGCGTTACATTCAGACTGGACAACCACTTAGACCTGTGTCACATCAGGCGCCTTCCCTTCATTATTCAGTCATGTGATTATATCCCCAATCTACTAACTGCTAAATATAAAGGGACACTCCTCATCCTTATGCTTCTCCATCTATCCTCTGCCTTCAACAGGAGTGGGACTGTTCCTAGGGAGACCCGGAATATTCCCAGTGGGCAGCACTGCTTTAGGGCCATTCACACTGCTGCTTCCTGCACCCCAATTTCTGCCCCTCTAATCCCCCACAAGCCCTTTCTGTACATGTGTAAATGTGGGGTTCTGGAGACATTATGTGTCTGCATCGAGTGACCCCAAAAGAATATCAGACAGCATGAAACTATATGCATGTAGTTAAGTTCCTGATGAGCTTTATTCTCAAAGCAGAATCCTGTGACGTCCCCTCATTACAGCAGGTAAATGGCTGTTCCATACCTTCCAACTTTGCAGCGTGGAAAAGAGGGACAAATGTTAAACTAGGCCACACACCCTCAATGATTGATGGATAGGAGATACATTGTAACAGTTACAACAATAGAAACACTTTGAATAGGCAAATGAATCACTTATTGCTGCAGATCTGCATGTTACACCTCAAAGAAGGACAGAAAACAACGAGGGACACAGGGACATGGACTCAAAAGAGGGACAGTCCCTCCAAATCAGGGACAGGTGTGAGGTGTGCTGTCAGCCAGAGCTTAGCTGTATACATGTCCTCACATTGGAAATAACAAGAAAAAAATACAGCAAACAGCTAGTGACAATGCATCCTGCTCAGCATATGGAACCATTAGAGCTGGTGTGGGGACGGCAGAAGCTCTGCAGAGGGGAAATAAGAGGGACATGACACTGACCCCCGGGGGAGTCTCACTAGAGATTTCCTTCTTCCAGCTTTTCATATCCAGCCCCAGAAATGATCTCTAATGATTTCCTTATCTCTGGAGACCCGACCAGAAGAAACGTCTCCCAGTCTCTGGATTGGACATCACTGTGTCTCCAGTTACTATTATTTCATTGCAGTTACTTGAGGAGCAAACACAAAATTCACCAACAAACAAGCTACTGCCTCTAGGGATGAGCGAATCGATCCGGACGAACCCGGATTCGATCCGAATTTCAGGAAAAATTTGATTCGGATCGAATCCGAATTTCCCCGCGATTCGATCGCTCGAAGTTTTCCTTTAACATCCATTCATTTACATTACAGGCATTCTAAGATGGCGGACAGGACATGTCCAGACATGTAAGCTGGGGCAGTGTATGCTGGGACAGTCACATGCAGCCTATCAGCAGCCAGCAAGCCCGGTGACGTCACAGCGGTATTTAAGGCCGGCCATCTTGCTTTCCTGCCTCATTTCTCTATTGCATTCGTGAGAGACAGAACGCTGTGTAGCTGAGGGAGAGACAGTTAGACAGTTAGACAGGCAGGGACAGACAGGGACAGGCTGGAGACAGGCAGGAGACAGACAGGAGACAGACAGAAAGTCAGCGGAAAACAGGGAAAGGAATGGAAAATCGGAGGCTGTCAGTTTTTTTTTTTTTCATCCAGCCTGACAGGCTTTGTTAGCGTTTTCAGGCTGCTTATACTAACTAACTGTGCATATATACTGAACTGATCTTAAGTCTGCTGTGAGGCATCCCATTCTGTGACTAAAGCAGCCTCTGTTTAAGACCATATAAGCATTTGCTCTTATTATATTTGAAATTAGCCTGATAAAGACACTTTTGCTGGGCATAGTACTACTGGATCTTTTTTGGGGGCATCCCATTCTGTGACTAAAGCAGCCTCTGTTTAAGAGCATATAACCATTTGCTCTTATTATATTTGAAATTAGCCTGATAAAGACACTTTTGCTGGGCATAGCACTACTTGTCCCTGCCAGGGCATCCCATTCTGTGACTACAGCAGCCTCTGTTTAAGACCATATAAGCATTTGCTCTTATTATATTTGAAATTAGCCTGATAAAGACACTTTTGCTGGGCATAGCACTACTTGTCCCTGCCAGGGCATCCCATTCTGTGACTAAAGCAGCCTCTGTTTAAGACCATATAAGCATTTGCTCTTATTATATTTGAAATTAGCCTGATAAAGACACTTTTGCTGGGCATAGCACTACTTGTCCCTGCCAGGGCATCCCATTCTGTGACTAAAGCAGCCTCTGTTTAAGACCATATAAGCATTTGCTCTTATTATATTTAAATTAGGCCTGATAAAGACACTTTTGCTGGGCATAGCACTACTTGTCCCTGCCAGGGCATCCCATTCTGTGACTAAAGCAGCCTCTGTTTAAGACCATATAACCATTTGCTCTTATTATATTTGAAATTAGCCTGATAAAGACACTTTTGCTGGGCATAGTACTACTGGATCTTTTTGGGGGGCATCCCATTCTGTGACTAAAGCAGCCTCTGTTTAAGACCATATAACCATTTGCTCTTATTATATTTGAAATTAGCCTGATAAAGACACTTTTGCTGGGCATAGCACTACTTGTCCCTGCCAGGGCATCCCATTCTGTGACTAAAGCAGCCTCTGTTTAAGACCATATAAGCATTTGCTCTTATTATATTTGAAATTAGGCCTGATAAAGACACTTTTGCTGGGCATAGCACTACTTGTCCCTGCCAGGGCATCCCATTCTGTGACTAAAGCAGCCTCTGTTTAAGACCATATAAGCATTTGCTCTTATTATATTTGAAATTAGCCTGATAAAGACACTTTTGCTGGGCATAGTACTACTGGATCTTTTTTGGGGGCATCCCATTCTGTGACTAAAGCAGCCTCTGTTTAAGACCATATAAGCATTTGCTCTTATTATATTTGAAATTAGCCTGATAAAGACACTTTTGCTGGGCATAGTACTACTGGATCTTTTTTGGGGGCATCCCATTCTGTGACTAAAGCAGCCTCTGTTTAAGACCATATAAGCATTTGCTCTTATTATATTTGAAATTAGCCTGATAAAGACACTTTTGCTCGGCATAGTACTACTGGATCTTTTTTGGGGGCATCCCATTCTGTGACTAAAGCAGCCTCTGTTTAAGACCATATAAGCATTTGCTCTTATTATATTTGAAATTAGCCTGATAAAGACACTTTTGCTGGGCATAGCACTACTTGTCCCTGCCAGGGCATCCCATTCTGTGACTAAAGCAGCGTCTGTTTAAGACCATATAAGCATTTGCTCTTATTATTTTTGAAATTAGGCCTGATAAAGACACTTTTGCTGGGCATAGCACTACTTGTCCCTGCCAGGGCATCCCATTCTGTGACTAAAGCAGCCTCTGTTTAAGACCATATAAGCATTTGCTCTTATTATATTTGAAATTAGCCTGATAAAGACACTTTTGCTGGGCATAGTACTACTGGATCATTTTTGGGGGCATCCCATTCTGTGACTAAAGCAGCCTCTGTTTAAGACCATATAAGCATTTGCTCTTATTATATTTGAAATTAGCCTGATAAAGACACTTTTGCTGGGCATAGTACTACTGGATCTTTTTTGGGGGCATCCCATTCTGTGACTAAAGCAGCCTCTGTTTAAGACCATATAAGCATTTGCTCTTATTATATTTGAAATTAGCCTGATAAAGACACTTTTGCTGGGCATAGCACTACTTGTCCCTGCCAGGGCATCCCATTCTGTGACTAAAGCAGCCTCTGTTTAAGACCAAATAAGCATTTGCTCTTATTATATTTGAAATTAGGCCTGATAAAGACACTTTTGCTGGGCATAGCACTACTTGTCCCTGCCAGGGCATCCCATTCTGTGACTAAAGCAGCCTCTGTTTAAGACCATATAAGCATTTGCTCTTATTATATTTGAAATTAGCCTGATAAAGACACTTTTGCTGGGCATAGTACTACTGGATCTTTTTTGGGGGCATCCCATTCTGTGACTAAAGCAGCCTCTGTTTAAGACCATATAAGCATTTGCTCTTATTATATTTGAAATTAGCCTGATAAAGACACTTTTGCTGGGCATAGCACTACTTGTCCCTGCCAGGGCATCCCATTCTGTGACTAAAGCAGCCTCTGTTTAAGACCATATAAGCATTTGCTCTTATTATATTTGAAATTAGCCTGATAAAGACACTTTTGCTGGGCATAGCACTACTTGTCCCTGCCAGGGCATCCCATTCTGTGACTAAAGCAGCCTCTGTTTAAGACCATATAACCATTTGCTCTTATTATATTTGAAATTAGGCCTGATAAAGACACTTTTGCTGGGCATAGCACTACTTGTCCCTGCCAGGGCATCCCATTCTGTGACTAAAGCAGCCTCTGTTTAAGACCATATAACCATTTGCTCTTATTAAATTTGAAATTAGGCCTGATAAAGACACTTTTGCTGGGCATAGCACTACTTGTCCCTGCCAGGGCATCCCATTCTGTGACTAAAGCAGCCTCTGTTTAAGACCATATAAGCATTTGCTCTTATTATATTTGAAATTAGCCTGATAAAGACACTTTTGCTGGGCACAGTACTACTGGATCTTTTTTGGGGGCATCCCATTCTGTGACTAAAGCAGCCTCTGTTTAAGACCATATAACCATTTGCTCTTATTATATTTGAAATTAGGCCTGATAAAGACACTTTTGCTGGGCATAGCACTACTTGTCCCTGCCAGGGCATCCCATTCTGTGACTAAAGCAGCCTCTGTTTAAGACCATATAAGCATTTGCTCTTATTATATTTGAAATTAGGCCTGATAAAGACACTTTTGCTGGGCATAGCACTACTTGTCCCTGCCAGGGCATCCCATTCTGTGACTAAAGCAGCCTCTGTTTAAGACCATATAACCATTTGCTCTTATTATATTTGAAATTAGCCTGATAAAGACACTTTTGCTGGGCATAGTACTACTGGATCTTTTTTGGGGGCATCCCATTCTGTGACTAAAGCAGCCTCTGTTTAAGACCATATAAGCATTTGCTCTTATTATATTTGAAATTAGGCCTGATAAAGACACTTTTGCTGGGCATAGCACTACTTGTCCCTGCCAGGGCATCCCATTCTGTGACTAAAGCAGCCTCTGTTTAAGACCATATAAGCATTTGCTCTTATTATATTTGAAATTAGCCTGATAAAGACACTTTTGCTGGGCATAGCACTACTTGTCCCTGCCAGGGCATCCCATTCTGTGACTAAAGCAGCCTCTGTTTAAGACCATATAAGCATTTGCTCTTATTATATTTGAAATTAGCCTGATAAAGACACTTTTGCTGGGCATAGTACTACTGGATCTCTTTTGGGGGCATCCCATTCTGTGACTAAAGCAGCCTCTGTTTAAGACCATATAAGCATTTGCTCTTATTATATTTGAAATTAGCCTGATAAAGACACTTTTGCTGGGCATAGCACTACTTGTCCCTGCCAGGGCATCCCATTCTGTGACTAAAGCAGCCTCTGTTTAAGACCATATAACCATTTGCTCTTATTATATTTGAAATTAGCCTGATAAAGACACTTTTGCTGGGCATAGTACTACTGGATCTTTTTTGGGGGCATCCCATTCTGTGACTAAAGCAGCCTCTGTTTAAGACCATATAAGCATTTGCTCTTATTATATTTGAAATTAGCCTGATAAAGACACTTTTGCTGGGCATAGCACTACTTGTCCCTGCCAGGGCATCCCATTCTGTGACTAAAGCAGCCTCTGTTTAAGACCATATAAGCATTTGCTCTTATTATATTTGAAATTAGCCTGATAAAGACACTTTTGCTGGGCATAGTACTACTGGATCTTTTTTGGGGGCATCCCATTCTGTGACTAAAGCAGCCTCTGTTTAAGACCATATAAGCATTTGCTCTTATTATATTTGAAATTAGCCTGATAAAGACACTTTTGCTGGGCATAGCACTACTTGTCCCTGCCAGGGCATCCCATTCTGTGACTAAAGCAGCCTCTGTTTAAGACCATATAAGCATTTGCTCTTATTATATTTGAAATTAGGCCTGATAAAGACACTTTTGCTGGGCATAGCACTACTTGTCCCTGCCAGGGCATCCCATTCTGTGACTAAAGCAGCCTCTGTTTAAGACCATATAACCATTTGCTCTTATTATATTTGAAATTAGCCTGATAAAGACACTTTTGCTGGGCATAGTACTACTGGATCTCTTTTGGGGGCATCCCATTCTGTGACTAAAGCAGCCTCTGTTTAAGACCATATAACCATTTGCTCTTATTATATTTATATTATAAGACACTTTTGCTGGGCATAGGCTTACTGCTGCCTGCCAGGTGCACTTCTGTTGAGGCATCCCATTCTGTAACATAGCATGCCCCTCTTTATTTACACTAAGCAGCTCTCTTATTTACACTAAGCAGGCCTGTTGGAGGCTGAGTGTTACTGCTCACTTTTGGTGTGCATTATATTCTGTTTCATATAGACCCACCGCTGCCCGGGGGATCTTAAAATATCACCTACTACCACGCCAGTTAGACTATGTCGGGCAGACAAGTGCCTGGAAGTGAAAAGAGGAGTGGCAGAGGCCAAGATTCCGCAGGCAGAGCTCGCATCAGACTGGGGGCCAGTAGCAGCAGGAGTCACGCTGAGAGACCTAATCTGCCAGTATCTGCTAGCGGTCGGGTCTCCACCAGTAACGCATCTGCCGTGGTAGATTGGTTGACGCGCTCATCAACAACATCATCACAACTTACGTCTGAGACCCCCAGTCTAGGGTCGGTAGGTTCCTCTGACACAACCCTGAGTTGGCATGCCCCGAGAGCAGTCCCTGTCCTCCCATTGCCTCTGTCCTATGCCGTTCCCTCCCCCTGCGACGTATCCTATGCTTTGGGTTCAGCTCCACTCTTTAGTGAGGAGGACGATCAGATACAGGAGGACAGTCAGCAGCTACTGCCCAGCCAAGAAATGGAGGTGGCTTCTTTAGCTAGGCAGACAAATAGTGATGTGGACAGTGTCGTGGGTGCTGCGAGCATTCCAGCTCCTGCGCCAGACACTGTTGACGAATCCACGAACATCAGTGACGTACAGCCACAACTCGGTGATGATGATGATGATGACGATGAAGCCGATCGCACTTGGGAGCCGGGTGATGAAGGGGCTTCATCGTCATCATCAGGAGAAGAGGGGCGCAGGTTGCCCCGGAGTCAGCAGCTGAGGCAGCAAGGTGGTAGCAGTCAGCATGGGGGCACAATTCCAAAGGCTGGAGCCGGCCGGGGCCGGGGTAGAGCACCTGCTGTGCGGCAGTCTACCTTATCGGGAGGTAGTGGAGCAGGGGTTCCTGGAGTTGGCAACAGCAGCAGTGAATCAGTGAGGCCAGGGGGTGGGAAAAGTAGCTACTCGGCAGTGTGGCAGTTTTTCCTGAGGCATCCGCAGGAGGGTAACATGGCCACATGCAAGATATGTAGGCAAAAGGTGAAGCGTGGCCAGGGTCCAAATGTTGGCACCACGGCCCTGCGTCAACATATGATGCGTCACCATAAAACGACCTGGGAGAACCGAGGCTCCCAAGGGGTGGTCCAGTCTGCTTCCTCACCAAGTGAGCTCCCAATTTCTGCCAGCCAAGGCTCCAGCACCTCAGCCGAAGGCAGCTGTGCGTCATACCCATCCTCTGTCGCTCCTGCTCCTCCTCCTCCAAGTCATGCATCCCGCCAGCAATCCATCAGCGAAGCCATGTCCAAGAGACAGCAGTATGCGCCCACTCATCCTACGGCGCAGAAGCTGAATGTGCTCCTGTCCAAGTTGCTGGTGCTGCAGTCGCTCCCTTTTCAGGTGGTGGAATCTGCACCTTTCAGAGAACTGATGGCTTGTGCCGAGCCGAGGTGGAGAGTCCCAAGCCGTCATTTCTTTGCCAAGAAGGCAGTACCAGCGCTGCACACTTTTGTTGAACAGAAGGTGGGCCAGTCCTTGAGCCTGTCGGTGTGTAGCAAAATACATGGCAGCGCCGACATCTGGAGCTGTAACTACGGTCAGGGGCAGTACATGTCGTTTACGGCCCACTGGGTGAATGTGGTCCCTTTGCAGCAGCAACTTGGACAGGTCACGCCGCTTCGGCCTCCGCGCTCTCTGCCCATTGGGCCTGTGACACCGTGCGACTCGGCCTCCTCATCCTCCGCCATCTCCTCACCCTCCACTGTAGGCTCAAGTCTCAGTGCCCCTCCAGTCTACCATGTGTGCAGGGCACGGAGGTGTCACGCAGTGCTTCACATGGTTTGTCTTGGTGAACGGAGTTACACAGGGGAGGAACTGCTTAAATGTATTCATCAGGAAATCCAAACATGGCTTACTCCGAGAAAACTTAAAATGGGAATCATGGTTACCGACAATGGGAAGAACATTTTGTCTGCGCTGCGCCAAGGAAGCCTGACCCATGCCCCCTCCATGGCTCACGTCTTCAATCTGGTTGTCAAGCGGTTTCTGAAGTGTTCCCCCCATCTGCAGGACATCCTAACAACTTCAAGGAAACTTTGCATGCACTTCAGCCACTCCTACACCGCCAAACACACCCTTCTTGAGCTACAGCGTCAGAATGGTATCCCCCAACATAGTCTGATTTGCGATGTTTCCACCCTTCACATGTTGGACCGATTATATGAACAGAGAAAAGCCATCACGGATTTCCTGATGATCCAAGCAGATAGGGGGACTCCCCTGTGTAACTTCAATGTCAACCAGTGGCAGCTCATACGTGACACCTGCCGTTTGCTCAGGCCCTTTGAGGAAGCCACTTTATTTGTCAGTCGGCAGGATTACGGGATGAACAACGTGATTCCACTGCTTCATGTACTACAGCACATGTTGGAAACCATGGCTGGTCAGGGCACTGGAGACATGGCGTTTACATCTTACGGCCACATGAACCCCGTTGGAGCTGAACTGGAGGAGGAGGAGGAAGAGGAGGAGGAGGAGTTGCCCAGCGAAACACAGTTTAGGCTTGGCGAAATGGCTGGTTTATCTAGTCAGCGGACAGGAGAGGAGGAGCAGGAGCAGCCAGAGGAGCTAGAGGTTTTTGAGGAAGGCGAGACAGAGGACCCGGGCACACCGTGGCAGTATGCAGTGGAGATGGAGACAGGTAGTCCATCCGAGTCACTTGCGCAAATGGCACGAAGCATGCTCACGTGCTTGCGTAGTGACCCCAGAATTGTTTCCATCTGTCGGCGGGATGACTTCTGGCTGTCCACCTTATTGGACCCTCGCTTCCGGCACAAAATGGGGGCATTTTTTAAACCCACCGAGAGGGAGGACAAACTCAACTACTACAAAGACATTCTACGTAGGCAGTTGGCCGATGCCTATCTGCGCCATGGTCCATACTCTCGCAGGTCTGACTCGAGGGGACCTCTGCGCTCACCTTCCACTGCCATGGCCGCTGGGGGGGTTGGCAGGAGCAGCAGCAGCAGCTCCATCAGCAGCAGCAGCCTCAGTCTTCAGTCGCTAATGAGTAGCTTTCTACACCCGCATAGTGAGGCTACTCATGAGCAGCAGGAAGACCTGGAGCAGGACCTCAACCAGCAGGTCATGTCATACTTTGACATGACCATGCCAACACACCTTGAGGATCCGCTGGACTTCTGGGCAGCCAAACTTGATTTGTGGCCGCAACTAGCAGAGTTTGCCCTGGAAAAGCTGTCCTGCCCGGCAAGTAGCGTGCCATCTGAGCGGGTGTTTAGTGCGGCGGGGGCCATAGTTACGGCGAGGAGAACTCGTCTGTCAACTAAAAATGTGGAGAGACTCACCTTTGTCAAAATGAATCAGGGATGGATCAGCCAGGATTTCCACCCACCAATGCCTGATGCATGCGACTAGATTCAGCATGGTGCCACGTTTTACACTTTCCAAATGGTGCAAAACATATTTATGTCTTTAGGCCATTTTTTGGGCTCCTGCTGCTGCTGCTGCTGCCAACTTCTGCCAACTCCAGGGTGTGATTCATCCAATTGTTGGGCTCCTGAAGCCAACCCCAGTGTCACTTTAAAGTAATATTTGGGCTCCTGCTGCTGCTGCTGCTGTCAACTCCTGCCAACTCCAGGGTGTGATTCATCCAATTTTTGGGCTCCTGAAGCCAACTCCAGTGTATATTTGGGCTCCTGCTGCTGCTGCTGCCAACTTCTGCCAACTCCAGGGTGTGATTCATCCAATTTTGGGGCTCCTGAAGCCAACTCCAGTGTATATTTGGGCTCCTGCTGCTGCTGCTGCCAACTTCTGCCAACTCCAGGGTGTGATTCATCCAATTTTTGGGCTCCTGAAGCCAACTCCAGTGTATATTTGGGCTCCTGCTGCTGCTGCTGCCAACTCCAGGGTGTGATTCATCCAATTTTTGGGCTCCTGAGGCCAACCCCAGGGTCTCTTTAATGTAATATTTGGGCTCCTGCTGCTGCTACTGTCAACTCCTGCCAACTCCAGGGTGTGATTCATCCAATTTTTGGGCTCCTGAAGCCAACTCCAGTGTATATTTGGGCTCCTGCTGCTGCTGCTGCCAACTCCAGGGTGTGATTCATCCAATTTTTGGGCTCCTGAGGCCAACCCCAGGGTCTCTTTAATGTAATATTTGGGCTCCTGCTGCTGCTGCTGCTGTCAACTCCTGCCAACTCCAGGGTGTGATTCATCCAATTTTTGGGCTCCTGAAGCCAACTCCAGTGTATATTTGGGCTCCTGCTGCTGCTGTCAACTCCTGCCAACTCCAGGGTGTGATTCATCCAATTTTTGGGCTCCTGAAGCCAACTCCAGTGTATATTTGGGCTCCTGCTGCTGCTACTGTCAACTCCTGCCAACTCCAGGGTGTGATTCATCCAATTTTTGGGCTCCTGAAGCCAACTCCAGTGTATATTTGGGCTCCTGCTGCTGCTGCTGCTGCCAACTCCAGGGTGTGATTCATCCAATTTTTGGGCTCCTGAGGCCAACCCCAGGGTCTCTTTAATGTAATATTTGGGCTCCTGCTGCTGCTACTGTCAACTCCTGCCAACTCCAGGGTGTGATTCATCCAATTTTTGGGCTCCTGAAGCCAACTCCAGTGTATATTTGGGCTCCTGCTGCTGCTGCTGCCAACTCCAGGGTGTGATTCATCCAATTTTTGGGCTCCTGAGGCCAACCCCAGGGTCTCTTTAATGTAATATTTGGGCTCCTGCTGCTGCTACTGTCAACTCCTGCCAACTCCAGGGTGTGATTCATCCAATTTTTGGGCTCCTGAAGCCAACTCCAGTGTATATTTGGGCTCCTGCTGCTGCTGCTGCCAACTCCAGGGTGTGATTCATCCAATTTTTGGGCTCCTGAGGCCAACCCCAGGGTCTCTTTAATGTAATATTTGGGCTCCTGCTGCTGCTACTGTCAACTCCTGCCAACTCCAGGGTGTGATTCATCCAATTTTTGGGCTCCTGAAGCCAACTCCAGTGTATATTTGGGCTCCTGCTGCTGCTGCTGCCAACTCCAGGGTGTGATTCATCCAATTTTTGGGCTCCTGAGGCCAACCCCAGGGTCTCTTTAATGTAATATTTGGGCTCCTGCTGCTGCTGCTGCTGTCAACTCCTGCCAACTCCAGGGTGTGATTCATCCAATTTTTGGGCTCCTGAAGCCAACTCCAGTGTATATTTGGGCTCCTGCTGCTGCTGCTGCCAACTCCAGGGTGTGATTCATCCAATTTTTGGGCTCCTGAGGCCAACCCCAGGGTCTCTTTAATGTAATATTTGGGCTCCTGCTGCTGCTACTGTCAACTCCTGCCAACTCCAGGGTGTGATTCATCCAATTTTTGGGCTCCTGAAGCCAACTCCAGTGTATATTTGGGCTCCTGCTGCTGCTGCTGCCAACTCCAGGGTGTGATTCATCCAATTTTTGGGCTCCTGAGGCCAACCCCAGGGTCTCTTTAATGTAATATTTGGGCTCCTGCTGCTGCTGCTGCTGTCAACTCCTGCCAACTCCAGGGTGTGATTCATCCAATTTTTGGGCTCCTGAAGCCAACTCCAGTGTATATTTGGGCTCCTGCTGCTGCTGCTGCCAACTTCTGCCAACTCCAGGGTGTGATTCATCCAATTTTTGGGCTCCTGAAGCCAACTCCAGTGTATATTTGGGCTCCTGCTGCTGCTGCTGCCAACTCCAGGGTGTGATTCATCCAATTTTTGGGCTCCTGAGGCCAACCCCAGGGTCTCTTTAATGTAATATTTGGGCTCCTGCTGCTGCTGCTGCTGTCAACTCCTGCCAACTCCAGGGTGTGATTCATCCAATTTTTGGGCTCCTGAAGCCAACTCCAGTGTATATTTGGGCTCCTGCTGCTGCTGTCAACTCCTGCCAACTCCAGGGTGTGATTCATCCAATTTTTGGGCTCCTGAAGCCAACTCCAGTGTATATTTGGGCTCCTGCTGCTGCTACTGTCAACTCCTGCCAACTCCAGGGTGT
Source organism: Gastrophryne carolinensis (assembly GCA_027917425.1). Classification (NCBI taxonomy): domain Eukaryota; kingdom Metazoa; phylum Chordata; class Amphibia; order Anura; family Microhylidae; genus Gastrophryne; species Gastrophryne carolinensis. The sequence continues at coordinate 748,248 of JAQIHN010000003.1, forward strand.
GATTCATCCAATTTTTGGGCTCCTGAAGCCAACTCCAGTGTATATTTGGGCTCCTGCTGCTGCTGCTGCCAACTCCAGGGTGTGATTCATCCAATTTTTGGGCTCCTGAGGCCAACCCCAGGGTCTCTTTAATGTAATATTTGGGCTCCTGCTGCTGCTACTGTCAACTCCTGCCAACTCCAGGGTGTGATTCATCCAATTTTTGGGCTCCTGAAGCCAACTCCAGTGTATATTTGGGCTCCTGCTGCTGCTGTCAACTCCTGCCAACTCCAGGGTGTGATTCATCCAATTTTTGGGCTCCTGAAGCCAACTCCAGTGTATATTTGGGCTCCTGCTGCTGCTGCTGCCAACTCCAGGGTGTGATTCATCCAATTTTTGGGCTCCTGAGGCCAACCCCAGGGTCTCTTTAATGTAATATTTGGGCTCCTGCTGCTGCTGCTACTGTCAACTCCTGCCAACTCCAGGGTGTGATTCATCCAATTTTTGGGCTCCTGAAGCCAACTCCAGTGTATATTTGGGCTCCTGCTGCTGCTGTCAACTCCTGCCAACTCCAGGGTGTGATTCATCCAATTTTTGGGCTCCTGAAGCCAACTCCAGTGTATATTTGGGCTCCTGCTGCTGCTACTGTCAACTCCTGCCAACTCCAGGGTGTGATTCATCCAATTTTTGGGCTCCTGAAGCCAACTCCAGTGTATATTTGGGCTCCTGCTGCTGCTGCTGCCAACTCCAGGGTGTGATTCATCCAATTTTTGGGCTCCTGAGGCCAACCCCAGGGTCTCTTTAATGTAATATTTGGGCTCCTGCTGCTGCTACTGTCAACTCCTGCCAACTCCAGGGTGTGATTCATCCAATTTTTGGGCTCCTGAAGCCAACTCCAGTGTATATTTGGGCTCCTGCTGCTGCTGCTGCCAACTCCAGGGTGTGATTCATCCAATTTTTGGGCTCCTGAGGCCAACCCCAGGGTCTCTTTAATGTAATATTTGGGCTCCTGCTGCTGCTGCTACTGTCAACTCCTGCCAACTCCAGGGTGTGATTCATCCAATTTTTGGGCTCCTGAAGCCAACTCCAGTGTATATTTGGGCTCCTGCTGCTGCTGTCAACTCCTGCCAACTCCAGGGTGTGATTCATCCAATTTTTGGGCTCCTGAAGCCAACTCCAGTGTATATTTGGGCTCCTGCTGCTGCTACTGTCAACTCCTGCCAACTCCAGGGTGTGATTCATCCAATTTTTGGGCTCCTGAAGCCAACTCCAGTGTATATTTGGGCTCCTGCTGCTGCTGCTGCCAACTCCAGGGTGTGATTCATCCAATTTTTGGGCTCCTGAGGCCAACCCCAGGGTCTCTTTAATGTAATATTTGGGCTCCTGCTGCTGCTACTGTCAACTCCTGCCAACTCCAGGGTGTGATTCATCCAATTTTTGGGCTCCTGAAGCCAACTCCAGTGTATATTTGGGCTCCTGCTGCTGCTGCTGCCAACTCCAGGGTGTGATTCATCCAATTTTTGGGCTCCTGAGGCCAACCCCAGGGTCTCTTTAATGTAATATTTGGGCTCCTGCTGCTGCTGCTGTCAACTCCTGCCAACTCCAGGGTGTGATTCATCCAATTTTTGGGCTCCTGCTGCTGCCAACTCCAGTGTCTCTTTAAAGCAATGTTTGGGCTCCTTCTGCCCCTCATAGTGATGCCACTTCAACTCTCTGCAATTGTGCCGCTCTGCGATTCTATTAGCGATGCCTCTGATCTGCATGTGATATTTCTTCAAAGTATTATTTAACTAACCCAGCACGCATCCTGTGCGTGTTACAGCAAGGCAGAATGGTTTACAACCCTATTGAGGCTCTAGGAGGCTCAGAAATAGCCGTTTTTAATAGCGATTCGTTGCGAATTTATTCGGGTCGAAACGATTTTTGTCGGAAAAATTCGGCGAATCAGTCGAATCGAATTTTTCAAAAGTTCGCTCATCTCTAACTGCCTCTAATGTAATGAGAAGAGCGAACGGATGTCTGCTCAGTTTCCTGTAGAAAACCGGTTGGATGACATTACACCATATTTGTGCTCAAACAAGCGTAACCCCCTCCCCTGGAATGTTCTCCTACCCTCCACCTCCACCAACTTATTCTGTGGTGCTGTACAAGGCTAAAATTACAGGAGGGAGAGACAAGTAACACTAAGATAGACACAGTATTATGAGGTAAAAGTGGCCTCAAATGCAGCAAAAACACATTGATACAAGAGTACATTAGGGGAGAGGGTCCTGCCCTCAGAAGCTTGCAATCTAAAGGTGAGGTAAGTGTAATGTATACAGAGCCAGTAAATGCAGCACATTATGGCCATGCAGGGGTGTGGCTTACAATCTATTAGGGTAATTAGGTGGGTGTGGTCACACACTGAGTGCCAGACTACACAACTGCTCTTGATTACCAGAGGCCTGTGAATCCTGGGGCTTTCCTGGAAGTGCCCCCCCAGGCATGATGGATAATTCCTGGGGTGAGTCGCTGCCGTACCCCCAGAAGAATATTAAGCCACCAGATCCCAGGGCTGCTTCCTCCAGCGGCATTAGTAACACCACGGTGGCCCAGCCCGGTGAGAATTTGTCGGCATTTCGCAGCCGTGTCTGTGCAATGTGGCGAGAAGGAGGAGAAGCTGTGCAAGCTAAAGATTGCATTGAAGAAAAAGAAAATGGACACCAGCAAGGCGCGGGGATCAGAGTGGCGGGTGACTAAAGCAGATTTGGCTGAGCTTGAATCACATTCTGGCAGCAGGGGAAGCTTGTTGCGTCCCTAAAGGCAAGCAGCTGAGCCTTTAAAGAAAAATATAAAAATGAGGAGCGCTTTAGGTCCATGCAGTGCTCAGGCCACACAGTGAAAGAGGTTGACCATGTGGATGAAACCCCGATGGTGGAGGAATCTCCAGCTGTACCTCCACCCAAAGCTTCAACAGGAGCACAGCTGGGAGCCCCGGAACCAGCATTGGCCAGCATCTTGCTGAGGTGAGGCATCAGGAGTGTGCGAGATCCCTGGGCATCCAGGAAGACCTTACTGGAGAAGATCTACTAGAGGACAGCCACCAGCTTGAGGAGCCTATGCCAGCTAAAAGCAGAGGCGTAGCTAGGCTTTCCTGCACCCGGGGCAAAGTTTCAGAATGGCATCCCCCCATATAGCTTTACTTTATTTGCCCTCCCCCTTCTCTCATCAATAGAACTGTTAAAAGTGAACCAAAAACATCCCTGGAGTCTATGAGATCCATTATAGCCTGGTTCCCACTCCCTTGGACATCATTATGAAATTCCCCAAATTCCAGGTAAAACCAACCTGATACCAATCCAACAGTGCATGTGCGGTCTGTGGCTGTGCTTGTCAATGGCTGGCACAGACATGACCCCAGCTAGAGGCTAGTGTGGATGCCGCCGGTGGCATACTTGGCTCCATTTGGCCCTTAGCTGATGAGACCTCTAGTCAGCTAAGAGAAGACAAAGTGAGCTGAGCATGCTAATTGGCTGTGTGCCCGCGCATGAGATGTTGGATCTGCAGTCAAGTAAGGTGATCAGGAGGGTTTCACATAGTGGATCATCCCATATCGGGATGCCCTGGGAGCAAGAGTCAAAAAGCAACTGTGAGTTCTTGCTGCAAAAGTGTTAATATTAGTCATCATAAGAAAGATTTGATAGTAGCTCACACCCAATGGAAATAATGACAATGCATATGTTTGGTACTTGTGCTGTATGCTACAAAGAATTCTTTTAAGTATACTAGTATGGCTAGTATACTAATATCATACAAAGCTGTATCTTTCATCACTGTGCTATCATTTTTAGCATGGTCAGCCACATATTAACTTTTGATCTGTATTTCTTCTGCACCTGTGTAGCCAAACAGGGAGGGAGCCTGAGCCTAGAGATGCTGAGGATGTGGCCAGCATTGCTTATATTGTCATGGGAGCCAGGGAAAAGGTGAGTTTTCCAGTTACTTGGGGATGGTTTTATACAGCGGAGCATCCCGCTTTGGGATGCCTCGGGGGAAGGCCAGTGATGAAGTCTATTAGACAACAGGGCTGGCCAGCCAGCATTTATTCAGCTTTAAATCAGACCTATAGTCCCATTTGGTCTATGTGTCTGTAACCCAGAAAGGGAATTCACTCTTCTGCACTCCCCAGGCTGAGTGAGTGAGTTGTAAAAGGATGGCAAATAAGAGGCAGCCACAAGAAGTAGGGAGTCAGAGCAAGGTGCAGAGGGGGGTGGCCATGGTGAGGTTCAGAATAGCAGCGGAAGAGAGGTAGGTGCTGTAGGCCAATGGGTCAGAAAAGGAGCAGAACAATGACAAATCAGAGATGCAGAATGGTGCTGAATGAGAGGAAGGTCCTATAATGAGAGGAATGGAAGGAAAAGCGGGCGTCAGAGGGAGTCAGAGAACGATGGTTGGTCAGAAAAAGAGTAGTAGAGCAATCTCTTTTCCTTAGCCAAGAATCTGTGTGTCCGAAGGCTTTGGGCCTGGCAGTCAAACGGACGGGGTTTGGGGACGCGGTCTGTGTGCCCCTGATCGATAGACTGTCCGGGCAAAGGGTTAACTAAGAGAGCTGATGCTTTATCTCCTGTTTGTGTCAGGGGCTGTGTTTCTAATCAGTCATTGGCTGCAGCTGATGCTGAGAAGCTCAGAATCCTAGACTGAAATGCCTTTGTCTTCAGGCTTTTCACTGAGTGATGTTGAGGGACGTCCCCTGAACAGCGCGGCCAGGAGCTGGAAGGAAGATATCACTGAATAAAGGGAAACTTCCAGCAATGATTAGAAACACCGCCCCTGACACAAACATGACATAACAAGTTACCACCATTAGTTAGCCTTGTGCTTGGACAGTCCCTTTAAGGAAAAGAAAGCTCTGGCTTTCTATACAAATAGTATATTATGCCCTGTATAATGACATCACTGTGTTAATGTGGACCTAGATCATCGCATACAGAGGAGTCACAATACAGCTAAAGGAGGATTCTTCTGTCCAGAATTATTCTGAAGTAACATAAAATGGGGGTTTCTCATGTCTCCTCCAGTTATAAAGGCTTTAGATGGTTAAAGGAGGCCTCTGCCTTTATCTGCAGATGATTGGCTGACTGTCACCCAGATGCCCCCAGTCTGAGCCAGCTAAATTCATGTTAAATTTTAAAGGGATTGTCCGGGCATAAAAACAAAACAATAAGAAGGTTATACTCACCTTTTACCCCCCCCCCCCCCCGCAGCTGATCACTTCCTGTCCAGAGCTTGGAAACCCACCGGATCACTTGATCTAGTCCAGGCCTCGCCTGCTCCATTCACTGCAATGAGGGGGCGGGGGGGGGGGGGGGCTGGCAGGCCTTCTCCATTGCTGGGGTCTGGTGAGTGTGTGTCATGATGATGATGATGATGATAATGATGCTATGCAATGACCCCCCACACAAGTGGTTGTGTTATGGGTCTGGTTATTGCTGCTCCTGTGGGTTGGAGTCACCTTATAACTTGTCCTGCTTTTCCCCTGAGATGGGGCCTCGTTACAGGGGGGGCCATTACTGCTACAATGGGGTTTGGAAATAACAGCCCTCTATGGCCAATCAGAATAATGGGGCATTGCCCTGCCCCCCCATAGAGCGCTGTTATCTTTACCTCACCTGTAACAATGGCGCATCGCAGGGGCACGCTGCATTCTGGGGAAATGCAACAAAAATGTTATTTTTCCTTTCCTGTCAGGTGACATGAAAATCCCACCAACGGGGAGGGTTGGGGCCCCGAGGAGAAGGAGGGTTGGAGCCAGAGGAGGAGGAGAGTTGGGGGCCCTTAGGAGGAGGAGGGTTGGAGCCAGAGGAGGAGGAGAGTTGGGGGCCCTTAGGAGGAGGGTTGGGGGCCCCTTAGGAGGAGGAGGGTTGGGGGCCCTTAGGAGGAGGAGGAGGGTTGGAGCCAGAGGAGGAGGAGGGTTGGGGCCCTTAGGAGGAGGGTTGGGGGCCCCTTAGGAGGAGGAGGGTTGGGGGCCCTTAGGAGGAGGAGGAGGGTTGGAGCCAGAGGAGGAGGAGGGTTGGGGGCCCTTAGGAGGAGGAGGAGGGTTGGGGGCCCTTAGGAGGAGGGTTGGGGGCCCCTTAGGAGGAGGAGGGTTGGGGGCCCTTAGGAGGAGGAGGAGGGTTGGGGGTTTCCGAGGAGGAGGAGGGTTGTGGGCCCTTAGGAGGAGGGTTGGGGCATCAAGGAGAAGGTGTTGTGACCCTGAGGAGGAGGGCGGTTGGGGGCCCCGAGGAGGAGGAGGGTTGGGGGCCCCGAGGAGGAGGAGGGTTGGGGGCCCCTAGAGTAGAGAAGCGTCCTGTTCTCCGGAATATTCTGCCATTCAGTTACACAGCGCTTGGAATCTTATTTATAACCCAAATATCAAAAGTAAAGGGTAGCACCAAAAAATATGAAGAATTGTGCTCACTATAAACCAATGTCTATACAAAAACAGAGGGAGGGGCTTGGCGAACTAACCCCCTCCAGAGCACCAAAACACCATCAATTGTATAAAGTGTATTTTATTATTGAATATCAAAGGTAGATGATAAAACCAACACACATAACACAAACAACACTTATTAAAACCACGACTGCATCCGTCCAATAAATTCTATGACTGATACAAATTCATTGACATTTTATGATAAAAACAATTTACATATACATGGTATTATGACCCTGGGAAAGGCTGACAGTATCTGATTAGATGGCTATATATATATATATATATATATATATATATATATATATATATATATATATATAAATGTAAGGCATGTAGGAGGTTTAACTGTGACATTTCTTGAAACTTTTATCAGATAAGTATTGAAAACCGGTTGAGAAATTTGCTGTTATGCTCCTTAGCCTGGAGGTGTGAGGAAATACTGGTTTCGAAGCTCAGGAATGTTTGACATTTATGAACAAAGCAACTAGAGACATTTTTGAGTTGCTTGTGGATGTCATCACACTTCATCATGTGGTCAAGATAAGCTGCTCTCATTTTGAGTAAAGTTTTTTATGATCCGGATCATTTTTATTTGAGAAGAATATTTGAGAATGGTATAAGGTGCGGTTAATAGAAATTATTAATTAGAATCGTATCTTTGTTGCTGTCTTTTGGTGCATGTCAGTGCTTCCGGCTGTCAAGGGCAGTGAAGGACAAGTGGTCTTGCAATGGGTTAGTATTTGTATTAAAATAGGATTTTAAATTCTTAAGGCTCCAACCCCCCCCCCCCCCCCTACACATGTAATCTCTGGTCTCTATAAGATCCTCGGGGAGGGAGGAGAGCTTCCTCAGTTCTGTGGGAGGTGGGAGGAGGAACTGGGACAGCCATTTGAGGCGTGTGAGTGGGAGAAATCCTTTTCTATGGCATGCAGGGCTCAGGAGAAGAATTACAAAATCTTGTCACGATGGTATAAATGCCCAGCGGACCTGATACGGTTCAGGGGCTCGGAATCAGGGGACTGCTGGAGGTGCAATAAAGCTTCGGGGACACTTACTCACATTTGGTGGGAGTGTCCAGCGGTCAGGACCTTTTGGGAAAGGGTGCTGGGAGTCTTTACATTTTGACGCTCCAGAGCGTCCCTAATCTTCCCCAGGTGACCCTTCTGTCTATGCTTCCGGGATCAGTGGCAGCAGGGGGGAGGGGACTCCTGAGACATTGAGACATCTGCTCACAGCGGCTAGGACTGGCAGACTAATGTTACCCCCTCCTTATTGGAATGGTACGGAGAGGTAGAAAATATTAGAAGGATGGAGGAATTGGCTCTGGAGAGAACCGATGGGGGAAATTCTTCTTCTTCTTCTTCTTAGTTTCTTTTGTCTTCTTTCTCTTTTCCTGCCTCGTGCTTTTCAGGGCAAGTCTTCCTCTCTCGCTCTCCCTTTGAGAGGCGGGCGGGTTGGATACGGCAGTACAGATCCGGGGGCGCTCCGGAGGCAGGGCCGTATTTAGGGTACATGCTGCCCTAGGCACTTTTAGTGCTCACACTCCCCCCCCCCCCATTTACCATGATATGCATACTTACCTGAAAAATACTCACCCATTCTCCACCTGCAGTCCTTTTCCTGGCTAGAAGCCCATTCATGCAGACCTGGTTGCTGCGGCCTCCGTGCTGTAGCTGCTGCAGTGATTTTCTTTTGGTGGGTCATAGTTGAACTCTTCCTCCATATTTAACTCATCCATTCAGTGAGTGTACCCGTGCCCAGAGCAGTGGCACACAAGATCCCACCAGGGCAGTGGAAGAATCGGTTCGGGCGTTTGCTGACATTAGGTATGAACTAGGGAGTATATTTTAAAGGTATGCAAATTGGAGTTAGCGAAGAGGAGGAGAATGTTGTTTTTTTTTTAATGGAGTGCAAGACTGCTTCAATTTGGGATGCGGTTGGTAGACTAGTGAGGGAAGGTGAAAATATATGGGCCTGGTATTAGGCTGGCTTTAAAGGAGTATAGATACCTGTTAATCTGGTTTAAAGCAGAACTACATTCAAAAAATTATTGTTGTTCCTCAGTACTACTTCACAGCGTGGCAGAAGGACCCGGGCAGTCCCACTGTGTATCATGCGCCGTTAAAATAAGAAACCGGGCGGCACTTCTCGGCCTATTCTGTAGCAGTCGCGCCACAGCCTATCATAATAGCGACCAGTGCTGATAGGCTTCTCGTGGTGACACTCCCATGTGACCTAGAGCAGCCTATCAGCGCTGCCAGTGGGTGAGCCTATCAGCTCTGGCTGCGATTCTGTCTGGAAGTGGTGAATATCCCAGCACCCGATTTCTTATTTTAATGGAGGCAGCCCAGGTCATGCTGCCCCGCTGCTAAGTAGTACTGTAAAACTACAGTCATTTTGACTGTAGTCCCGCTTTAAAGAGTAACAACCCCCAGAAATGTCATTATCGTGGTGATTGTCCATCCCGATTTCGGAAGCCCTGCTGTGCGATACCCCCGGAACGCGTCAATGATTACTTTGCTGGTGATCCCCTGGTGCTTGTGCAGGCTCTCCTCCAATCAGCAGCTAGTGCTGACCTTTCCCCTCCCGCTGTGTACACCTGCTTCAGCCAATCAGAAATGCCTGCTGCCGATGCACACGTCAGGTGGGGAAAGTCAGTGTTGTCGTTGTGGCACGCATACTGTACGTGCAGCAGGATCACTGGCGAGGTGAGTATACGAGGCGATTTAGGGGTTTCATCCAGTGGGGCACCTCAAATCGGGATGCCCCAGGGGGTGTAAAACACTATAGGGCTGCCAAAAGGCTTTTGTTCATCTTTAAAGTTGACCAACAGCCAAAAAAGCCTTTGGTGGGGGAGGGGGGGCATCCTGTTTTGGGATAACTGCATCTGCCCTGCCTGCAGACACACACACACACGTGCTGCAAGGAAGGAGGAAGGTAAGCTGCTTCTGTTGGCCCAACCACCACTATAGTGAAATAGTTTGCACTAGTGATTTCCTTTGGCACACACACACGGCGTGCAGTTGCCCCCCTGACACGTGAAACATTCCATTGGCTGCTCCAGGCAGAATGACAATGCTCTGCAATTCCCGGCACAATTCTATATATACATCATTGTCATCATACAAGCTGTTGTGTCTGGGCCTCATACAATACTGCTCATTCCCAGAGCCATAGTGGTGGAGGCCCCGGGGCACAAAATCTGGTGGAGGCCCCTGTATAGGATTTTTTTCCTTTAAATTATTAGTCCAGCAAAGTAACTTAAACCGGACCTTCACCATGATTTATTGAGAAGCCCAATAAACCCTTATAAAACCATTCCCCAGCATCTAAAATTTATATATTTCAAGTTTTTAGTCACTTACTTACTATTCTTTCCCCCACTGGGCCGCAACTCTGTTCAGGACTTTAGGGTACGAGCGCCGCCATCTTGACGCAGAAGCATCACACTTACTGATGAGAGGAGAGTGGGATAAAGTACAGGGTGTGGGTTATAGCTGTGCTTTGCTCAGACAGAGCAGAGCTGGGGTCAGGAAAAGGTCAGCAATCCCAGAATACAGGGCAGCACAGTCAGAAGACACTTCCTGTTTGCAGGCTGCCTGATGTTCCATGAGCCACCATCTTGGATGTTTAAAAGCTCATAGCATGCAGTAGATGCAGGTAGGATGATTTTTAATGTGAGCAATCTGTATGTACAGGGTGTGGGAAACATATAAGATAGGCTCTTATTCAGGGTGAGGGTCCGGATTAATGTGGGCAATCTGTATGTACAGGGTGTGGGACATATATAGGATAGGCTCTTATTCAGGGTGAGGGTCCGGATTAATGTGGGCAATCTGTATGTACAGGGTGTGGGACACATATAAGATAGGCTCTTATTCAGGGTGAGGGTTCGGATTAATGTGAGCAATCTGTATGTACAGGGTGGGGGAAACATATAAGATAGGCTCTTATTCAGGGTGAGGGTCCGGATTAATGTGAGCAATCTGTATGTACAGGGTGTGGGAAACATATAAGATAGGCTCTTATTCAGGGTGAGGGTCCGGATTAATGTGAGCAATCTGTATGTACAGGGTGTGGGAAACATATAAGATAGGCTCTTATTCAGGGTGAGGGTCCGGATTAATGTGAGCAATCTGTATGTACAGGGTGGGGGAAACATATAAGATAGGCTCTTATTCAGGGTGAGGGTCCGGATTAATGTGAGCAATCTGTATGTACAGGAGGGAAACATATAAGATAGGCTCTTATTCAGGGTGAAGGTCCGGATTAATGTGAGCAATCTGTATGTACAGGGTGTGGGAAACATATAAGATAGGCTCTTATTCAGGGTGAGGGTCCGGATTAATGTGAGCAATCTGTATGTACAGGGTGTGGGACACATATAAGATAGGCTCTTATTCAGGGTGAAGGTCCGGATTAATGTGAGCAATCTGTATGTACAGGAGGGAAACATATAAGATAGGCTCTTATTCAGGGTGAAGGTCCGGATTAATGTGAGCAATCTGTATGTACAGGGTGTGGGAAACATATAAGATAGGCTCTTATTCAGGGTGAGGGTCCGGATTAATGTGAGCAATCTGTATGTACAGGAGGGAAACATAAGATAAGCTCTTATTCAGGGTGAAGGTCCGGATTAATGTGAGCAATCTGTATGTACAGGGTGTGGGAAACATATAAGATAGGCTCTTATTCAGGGTGAGGGTCCGGATTAATGTGAGCAATCTGTATGTACAGGGTGTGGGACACATATAAGATAGGCTCTTATTCAGGGTGAGGGTCCGGATTAATGTGAGCAATCTGTATGTACAGGGTGTGGGAAACATATAAGATAGGCTCTTATTCAGGGTGAGGGTCCGGATTAATGTGAGCAATCTGTATGTACAGGGTGTGGGAGACATATAAGATTATTCAGGGTGAGGGTCCGGATTAATGTGGGCAATCTGTATGTACAGGGTGTGGGAAACATATAAGATAGGCTCTTATTCAGGGTGAGGGTCCGGATTAATGTGAGCAATCTGTATGTACAGGGTGTGGGAGACATATAAGATTATTCAGGGTGAGGGTCCGGATTAATGTGGGCAATCTGTATGTACAGGGTGTGGGAAACATATAAGATAGGCTCTTATTCAGGGTGAGGGTCCGGATTAATGTGAGCAATCTGTATGTACAGGGTGTGGGAGACATATAAGATTATTCAGGGTGCAGCTGATCAGTGTTAGTCTGCAGCTCACACATCAGGTTGTATCACCTGTCACATAGCAGCCTCTGTGATTAGTAGGTAGGTAAGTAGCAGGGCAGTCAGGTAGGTAAGCAGATAGATGGGTAGGTCTGGTAATGGCAGGTGGGGTGTAGTCAGGTAGATGAGTATGTGGGCAGCTAGGTAGGTTAGGTAGGCACATGGGGGGGTAAACATGGAGATACAGAGGCAGGTAGGTAGGCGAGTAGGTAGGAAAGTGGGGTGTTAGGTTGGCAGGTAGGTAGGTGAGTAGGTAGGAAAGTGGGGAGTTAGGTTGGCAGGTAGGTAGGTGAGTAGGTAGGAAAGTGGGCAGTTAGGTTGGCAGGTAGGTAGGTAGGTGAGTAGGTAGGAAAGTGGGGAGTTAGGTTGGCAGGTAGGTAGGTGAGTAGGTAGGAAAGTGGGGAGTTAGGTTGGCAGGTAGGTAGGTGAGTAGGTAGGAAAGTGGGCAGTTAGGTTGGCAGGTAGGTAGGTGAGTAGGTAGGAAAGTGGGCAGTTAGGTTGGCAGGTAGGTAGGTGAGTAGGTAGGAAAGTGGGGAGTTAGGTTGGCAGGTAGGTAGGTGAGTAGGTAGGAAAGTGGGGTGTTAGGTTGGCAGGTAGGTAGGTGAGTAGGTAGGAAAGTGGGGAGTTAGGTTGGCAGGTAGGTAGGTGAGTAGGTAGGAAAGTGGGGAGTTAGGTTGGCAGGTAGGTAGGTGAGTAGGTAGGAAAGTGGGGAGTTAGGTTGGCAGGTAGGTAGGTGAGTAGGTAGGAAAGTGGGGGTTAGGTTGGCAGGTAGGTAGGTGAGTAGGTAGGAAAGTGGGCAGTTAGGTTGGCAGGTAGGTAGGTGAGTAGGTAGGAAAGTGGGCAGTTAGGTTGGCAGGTAGGTAGGTGAGTAGGTAGGAAAGTGGGGAGTTAGGTTGGCAGGTAGGTAGGTGAGTAGGTAGGAAAGTGGGGAGTTAGGTTGGCAGGTAGGTAGGCGAGTAGGTAGGAAAGTGGGGTGTTAGGTTGGCAGGTAGGTAGGTGAGTAGGTAGGAAAGTGGGGAGTTAGGTTGGCAGGTAGGTAGGTGAGTAGGTAGGAAAGTGGGGAGTTAGGTTGGCAGGTAGGTAGGTGAGTAGGTAGGAAAGTGGGGAGTTAGGTTGGCAGGTAGGTAGGTGAGTAGGTAGGAAAGTGGGGAGTTAGGTTGGCAGGTAGGTAGGTGAGTAGGTAGGAAAGTGGGGGTTAGGTTGGCAGGTAGGTAGGTGAGTAGGTAGGAAAGTGGGCAGTTAGGTTGGCAGGTAGGTAGGTGAGTAGGTAGGAAAGTGGGCAGTTAGGTTGGCAGGTAGGTAGGTGAGTAGGTAGGAAAGTGGGGTGTTAGGTTGGCAGGTAGGTAGGTGAGTAGGTAGGAAAGTGGGGAGTTAGGTTGGCAGGTAGGTAGGCGAGTAGGTAGGAAAGTGGGGTGTTAGGTTGGCAGGTAGGTAGGTGAGTAGGTAGGAAAGTGGGGAGTTAGGTTGGCAGGTAGGTAGGTGAGTAGGTAGGAAAGTGGGGAGTTAGGTTGGCAGGTAGGTAGGTGAGTAGGTAGGAAAGTGGGGAGTTAGGTTGGCAGGTAGGTAGGTGAGTAGGTAGGAAAGTGGGGAGTTAGGTTGGCAGGTAGGTAGGTGAGTAGGTAGGAAAGTGGGGGTTAGGTTGGCAGGTAGGTAGGTGAGTAGGTAGGAAAGTGGGCAGTTAGGTTGGCAGGTAGGTAGGTGAGTAGGTAGGAAAGTGGGCAGTTAGGTTGGCAGGTAGGTAGGTGAGTAGGTAGGAAAGTGGGGAGTTAGGTTGGCAGGTAGGTAGGTGAGTAGGTAGGAAAGTGGGGAGTTAGGTTGGCAGGTAGGTAGGTGAGTAGGTAGGAAAGTGGGGAGTTAGGTTGGCAGGTAGGTAGGCGAGTAGGTAGGAAAGTGGGGAGTTAGGTTGGCAGGTAGGTAGGTGAGTAGGTAGGAAAGTGGGGAGTTAGGTTGGCAGGTAGGTAGGTGAGTAGGTAGGAAAGTGGGGGTTAGGTTGGCAGGTAGGTAGGTGAGTAGGTAGGAAAGTGGGCAGTTAGGTTGGCAGGTAGGTAGGTGAGTAGGTAGGAAAGTGGGGAGTTAGGTTGGCAGGTAGGTAGGTGAGTAGGTAGGAAAGTGGGCAGTTAGGTTGGCAGGTAGGTAGGTGAGTAGGTAGGAAAGTGGGCAGTTAGGTTGGCAGGTAGGTAGGTGAGTAGGTAGGAAAGTGGGGAGTTAGGTTGGCAGGTAGGTAGGTGAGTAGGTAGGAAAGTGGGGAGTTAGGTTGGCAGGTAGGTAGGTAGGTGAGTAGGTAGGAAAGTGGGGAGTTAGGTTGGCAGGTAGGTAGGTGAGTAGGTAGGAAAGTGGGGAGTTAGGTTGGCAGGTAGGTAGGTGAGTAGGTAGGAAAGTGGGGAGTTAGGTTGGCAGGTAGGTAGGTGAGTAGGTAGGAAAGTGGGGAGTTAGGTTGGCAGGTAGGTAGGTGAGTAGGTAGGAAAGTGGGCAGTTAGGTTGGCAGGTAGGTAGGTGAGTAGGTAGGAAAGTGGGGAGTTAGGTTGGCAGGTAGGTAGGTGAGTAGGTAGGAAAGTGGGGAGTTAGGTTGGCAGGTAGGTAGGTAGGTGAGTAGGTAGGAAAGTGGGGAGTTAGGTTGGCAGGTAGGTAGGTGAGTAGGTAGGAAAGTGGGGAGTTAGGTTGGCAGGTAGGTAGGTGAGTAGGTAGGAAAGTGGGGAGTTAGGTTGGCAGGTAGGTAGGTGAGTAGGTAGGAAAGTGGGGAGTTAGGTTGGCAGGTAGGTAGGTGAGTAGGTAGGAAAGTGGGGAGTTAGGTTGGCAGGTAGGTAGGTGAGTAGGTAGGAAAGTGGGGAGTTAGGTTGGCAGGTAGGTAGGTAGGTGAGTAGGTAGGAAAGTGGGGAGTTAGGTTGGCAGGTAGGTAGGTGAGTAGGTAGGAAAGTGGGGAGTTAGGTTGGCAGGTAGGTAGGTGAGTAGGTAGGAAAGTGGGGAGTTAGGTTGGCAGGTAGGTAGGTGAGTAGGTAGGAAAGTGGGGAGTTAGGTTGGCAGGTAGGTAGGTAGGTGAGTAGGTAGGAAAGTGGGGAGTTAGGTTGGCAGGTAGGTAGGTGAGTAGGTAGGAAAGTGGGGAGTTAGGTTGGCAGGTAGGTAGGTGAGTAGGTAGGAAAGTGGGGAGTTAGGTTGGCAGGTAGGTAGGTGAGTAGGTAGGAAAGTGGGGAGTTAGGTTGGCAGGTAGGTAGGTGAGTAGGTAGGAAAGTGGGCAGTTAGGTTGGCAGGTAGGTAGGTGAGTAGGTAGGAAAGTGGGGAGTTAGGTTGGCAGGTAGGTAGGTGAGTAGGTAGGAAAGTGGGGAGTTAGGTTGGCAGGTAGGTAGGTAGGTGAGTAGGTAGGAAAGTGGGGAGTTAGGTTGGCAGGTAGGTAGGTGAGTAGGTAGGAAAGTGGGGAGTTAGGTTGGCAGGTAGGTAGGTGAGTAGGTAGGAAAGTGGGGAGTTAGGTTGGCAGGTAGGTAGGTGAGTAGGTAGGAAAGTGGGGAGTTAGGTTGGCAGGTAGGTAGGTGAGTAGGTAGGAAAGTGGGGAGTTAGGTTGGCAGGTAGGTAGGTGAGTAGGTAGGAAAGTGGGGAGTTAGGTTGGCAGGTAGGTAGGTGAGTAGGTAGGAAAGTGGGGAGTTAGGTTGGCAGGTAGGTAGGTGAGTAGGTAGGAAATTGGGGAGTTAGGTTGGCAGGTAGGTAGGTGAGTAGGTAGGAAATTGGGGAGTTAGGTTGGCAGGTAGGTAGGTGAGTAGGTAGGAAAGTGGGGAGTTAGGTTGGCAGGTAGGTAGGTGAGTAGGTAGGAAAGTGGGGAGTTAGGTTGGCAGGTAGGTAGGTGAGTAGGTAGGAAATTGGGGAGTTAGGTTGGCAGGTAGGTAGGTGAGTAGGTAGGAAATTGGGGAGTTAGGTTGGCAGGTAGGTAGGTGAGTAGGTAGGAAATTGGGGAGTTAGGTTGGCAGGTAGGTAGGTGAGTAGGTAGGTTTGTGGCTGAGTACGTAGATGAGTGAGTGGGCGTCTGCACTTTAGGGTCCAGCGATTCCACATTTGCTTTAGGGCAGCTGGCTTTCCCTCCAGGTAGGATAGATGGGCAGTTAGGTAGGTGAGTGGGCATGTACAGAGGTAGGATAGATGGGTGGGCAGGTAGGTGAGTGGGCATGTACAGAGGTAGGATAGATGGGTGGGCAGGTAGGTAGGTGAGTGGGCATGTACAGAGGTAGGATAGATGGGTGGGTAGGTAGGTGAGTGGCCATGTACAGAGGTAGGATAGATGGGAGGGCAGGTAGGTAGGTGAGTGGGCATGTACAGAGGTAGGATAGATGGGTGGGCAGTTAGGTAGGTGAGTGGGCATGTACAGAGGTAGGATAGATGGGTGGGCAGGTAGGTAGGTGAGTGGGCATGTACAGAGGTAGGATAGATGGGTGGGCAGGTAGGTAGGTGAGTGGCCATGTACAGAGGTAGGATAGATGGGTGGGCAGTTAGGTAGGTGAGTGGGCATGTACAGAGGTAGGATAGATGGGTGGGCAGGTAGGTAGGTGAGTGGGCATGTACAGAGGTAGGATAGATGGGTGGGTAGGTAGGTGAGTGGGCATGTACAGAGGTAGGATAGATGGGTGGGCAGGTAGGTGAGTGGGCATGTACAGAGGTAGGATAGATGGGTGGGCGGGTAGGTAGGTGAGTGGGCATGTACAGAGGTAGGATAGATGGGTGGGCAGGTAGGTAGGTGAGTGGGCATGTACAGAGGTAGGATAGATGGGTGGGCAGGTAGGTAGGTGAGTGGGCATGTACAGAGGTAGGATAGATGGGTGGGCAGGTAGGTGAGTGGGCATGTACAGAGGTAGGATAGATGGGTGGGCAGGTAGGTAGGTGAGTGGCCATGTACAGAGGTAGGATAGATGGGAGGGCAGGTAGGTAGGTGAGTGGGCATGTACAGAGGTAGGATAGATGGGTGGGCAGTTAGGTAGGTGAGTGGGCATGTACAGAGGTAGGATAGATGGGTGGGCAGGTAGGTAGGTGAGTGGGCATGTACAGAGGTAGGATAGATGGGTGGGCAGGTAGGTAGGTGAGTGGCCATGTACAGAGGTAGGATAGATGGGTGGGCAGGTAGGTAGGTGAGTGGGCATGTACAGAGGTAGGATAGATGGGTGGGCAGGTAGGTAGGTGAGTGGGCATGTACAGAGGTAGGATAGATGGGTGGGTAGGTAGGTGAGTGGGCATGTACAGAGGTAGGATAGATGGGTGGGTAGGTAGGTGAGTGGGCATGTACAGAGGTAGGATAGATGGGTGGGCAGGTAGGTGAGTGGGCATGTACAGAGGTAGGATAGATGGGTGGGCGGGTAGGTAGGTGAGTGGGCATGTACAGAGGTAGGATAGATGGGTGGGCGGGTAGGTAGGTGAGTGGGCATGTACAGAGGTAGGATAGATGGGTGGGTAGGTAGGTGAGTGGGCATGTACAGAGGTAGGATAGATGGGTGGGTAGGTAGGTGAGGGGCATGTACAGAGGTAGGATAGATGGGTGGGTAGGTAGGTAGGTGAGGGGCATGTACAGAGGTAGGATAGATGGGTGGGCAGGTAGGTAGGTGAGTAGGCATGTACAGAGGTAGGATAGATGGGTGGGTAGGTAGGTGAGTGGGCATGTACAGAGGTAGGATAGATGGGTGGGTAGGTAGGTGAGTGGCCATGTACAGAGGTAGGATAGATGGGAGGGTAGGTAGGTAGGTGAGTGGGCATGTACAGAGGTAGGATAGATGGGTGGGCAGGTAGGTAGGTGAGTGGCCATGTACAGAGGTAGGATAGATGGGTGGGCAGGTAGGTAGGTGAGTGGCCATGTACAGAGGTAGGATAGATGGGTGGGTAGGTAGGTAGGTGAGTGGGCATGTACAGAGGTAGGATAGATGGGAGGGTAGGTAGGTAGGTGAGTGGGCATGTACAGAGGTAGGATAGATGGGTGGGCAGGTAGGTAGGTGAGTGGCCATGTACAGAGGTAGGATAGATGGGTGGGCAGGTAGGTGAGTGGCCATGTACAGAGGTAGGATAGATGGGTGGGCAGGTAGGTAGGTGAGTGGGTATGTACAGAGGTAGGATAGATGGGTGGGTAGGTAGGTAGGTGAGTGGCCATGTACAGAGGTAGGATAGATGGGTGGGTGGGTAGGTAGGTGAGTGGGCATGTACAGAGGTAGGATAGATGGGTGGGTAGGTAGGTGAGTGGGCATGTACAGAGGTAGGATAGATGGGTGGGTAGGTAGGTGAGTGGGCATGTACAGAGGTATGATAGATGGGTGGGCAGGTAGGTAGGTGAGTGGCCATGTACAGAGGTAGGATAGATGGGTGGGCAGGTAGGTAGGTGAGTGGGCATGTACAGAGGTAGGATAGATGGGTGGGCAGGTAGGTGAGTGGGCATGTACAGAGGTAGGATAGATGGGTGGGCGGGTAGGTAGGTGAGTGGCCATGTACAGAGGTAGGATAGATGGGTGGGCAGGTAGGTAGGTGAGTGGGCATGTACAGAGGTAGGATAGATGGGTGGGCAGGTAGGTGAGTGGGCATGTACAGAGGTAGGATAGATGGGTGGGCAGGTAGGTAGGTGAGTGGCCATGTACAGAGGTAGGATAGATGGGTGGGCAGGTAGGTAGGTGAGTGTGCATGTACAGAGGTAGGATAGATGGGTGGGCAGGTAGGTGAGTGGCATGTACAGAGGTAGGATAGATGGGTGGGCAGGTAGGTAGGTGAGTGGGCATGTACAGAGGTAGGATAGATGGGTGGATAGGTAGGTGAGTGGGCATGTACAGAGGTAGGATAGATGGGTGGGTGGGTAGGTAGGTGAGTGGGCAGTACAGAGGTAGGATAGATGGGTGGGCAGGTAGGTGAGTGGCATGTACAGAGGTAGGATAGATGGGTGGGCAGGTAGGTAGGTGAGTGGGCATGTACAGAGGTAGGATAGATGGGTGGATAGGTAGGTGAGTGGGCATGTACAGAGGTAGGATAGATGGGTGGGCAGGTAGGTAGGTGAGTGGGCATGTACAGAGGTAGGATAGATGGGTGGGTGGGTAGGTAGGTGAGTGGGCAGTACAGAGGTAGGATAGATGGGTGGGCAGGTAGGTGAGTGGGCATGTACAGAGGTAGGATAGATGGGTGGGTAGGTAGGTAGGTGAGTGGGCATGTACAGAGGTAGGATAGATGGGTGGGCAGGTAGGTAGGTGAGTGGGCATGTACAGAGGTAGGATAGATGGGTGGGTAGGTAGGTGAGTGGGCATGTACAGAGGTAGGATAGATGGGTGGGTAGGTAGGTGAGTGGGCATGTACAGAGGTATGATAGATGGGTGGGCAGGTAGGTAGGTGAGTGGCCATGTACAGAGGTAGGATAGATGGGTGGGCAGGTAGGTAGGTGAGTGGGCATGTACAGAGGTAGGATAGATGGGTGGGCAGGTAGGTGAGTGGGCATGTACAGAGGTAGGATAGATGGGTGGGCGGGTAGGTAGGTGAGTGGCCATGTACAGAGGTAGGATAGATGGGTGGGCAGGTAGGTAGGTGAGTGGGCATGTACAGAGGTAGGATAGATGGGTGGGCAGGTAGGTGAGTGGGCATGTACAGAGGTAGGATAGATGGGTGGGCAGGTAGGTAGGTGAGTGGCCATGTACAGAGGTAGGATAGATGGGTGGGCAGGTAGGTAGGTGAGTGTGCATGTACAGAGGTAGGATAGATGGGTGGGCAGGTAGGTGAGTGGCATGTACAGAGGTAGGATAGATGGGTGGGCAGGTAGGTAGGTGAGTGGGCATGTACAGAGGTAGGATAGATGGGTGGATAGGTAGGTGAGTGGGCATGTACAGAGGTAGGATAGATGGGTGGGTGGGTAGGTAGGTGAGTGGGCAGTACAGAGGTAGGATAGATGGGTGGGCAGGTAGGTGAGTGGCATGTACAGAGGTAGGATAGATGGGTGGGCAGGTAGGTAGGTGAGTGGGCATGTACAGAGGTAGGATAGATGGGTGGATAGGTAGGTGAGTGGGCATGTACAGAGGTA
This sequence comes from Gastrophryne carolinensis, assembly GCA_027917425.1. Classification (NCBI taxonomy): domain Eukaryota; kingdom Metazoa; phylum Chordata; class Amphibia; order Anura; family Microhylidae; genus Gastrophryne; species Gastrophryne carolinensis. The sequence goes on from JAQIHN010000003.1 coordinate 767,928, forward strand.
GGATAGATGGGTGGGTGGGTAGGTAGGTGAGTGGGCAGTACAGAGGTAGGATAGATGGGTGGGCAGGTAGGTGAGTGGGCATGTACAGAGGTAGGATAGATGGGTGGGTAGGTAGGTAGGTGAGTGGGCATGTACAGAGGTAGGATAGATGGGTGGGCAGGTAGGTAGGTGAGTGGGCATGTACAGAGGTAGGATAGATGGGTGGGCAGGTAGGTGAGTGGGCATGTACAGAGGTAGGATAGATGGGTGGGCAGGTAGGTGAGTGGGCATGTACAGAGGTAGGATAGATGGGTGGGTAGGTAGGTAGGTGAGTGGGCAGTACAGAGGTAGGATAGATGGGTGGGCAGGTAGGTAGGTGAGTGGGCATGTACAGAGGTATGATAGATGGGTGGGTAGGTAGGTAGGTGAGGGGCATGTACAGAGGTAGGATAGATGGGTGGGCAGGTAGGTGAGTGGGCATGTACAGAGGTAGGATAGATGGGTGGGCAGGTAGGTAGGTGAGTGGGCATGTACAGAGGTAGGACAGATGGGTGGGCAGGTAGGTGAGTGGACATGTACAGAGGTAGGATAGATGGGTGGGCAGGTAGGTAGGTGAGTGGGCATGTACAGAGGTAGGATAGATGGGTGGGCAGGTAGGTAGGTGAGTGGGCATGTACAGAGGTAGGATAGATGGGTGGGCAGGTAGGTAGGTGAGGGGCATGTACAGAGGTATGATAGATGGGTGGGCAGGTAGGTAGGTGAGTGGCCATGTACAGAGGTAGGATAGATGGGTGGGCAGGTAGGTAGGTGAGTGGCCATGTACAGAGGTAGGATAGATGGGTGGGCAGGTAGGTAGGTGAGTGGGCATGTACAGAGGTAGGATAGATGGGTGGGCAGGTAGGTAGGTGAGTGGGCATGTACAGAGGTAGGATAGATGGGTGGGCAGGTAGGTAGGTGAGTGGGCATGTACAGAGGTAGGATAGATGGGTGGGTAGGTAGGTGAGTGGGCATGTACAGAGGTAGGATAGATGGGTGGGTAGGTAGGTGAGTGGGCATGTACAGAGGTATGATAGATGGGTGGGCAGGTAGGTAGGTGAGTGGCCATGTACAGAGGTAGGATAGATGGGTGGGCAGGTAGGTAGGTGAGTGGGCATGTACAGAGGTAGGATAGATGGGTGGGCAGGTAGGTGAGTGGGCATGTACAGAGGTAGGATAGATGGGTGGGCGGGTAGGTAGGTGAGTGGCCATGTACAGAGGTAGGATAGATGGGTGGGCAGGTAGGTAGGTGAGTGGGCATGTACAGAGGTAGGATAGATGGGTGGGCAGGTAGGTGAGTGGGCATGTACAGAGGTAGGATAGATGGGTGGGCAGGTAGGTAGGTGAGTGGCCATGTACAGAGGTAGGATAGATGGGTGGGCAGGTAGGTAGGTGAGTGTGCATGTACAGAGGTAGGATAGATGGGTGGGCAGGTAGGTGAGTGGCATGTACAGAGGTAGGATAGATGGGTGGGCAGGTAGGTGAGTGGCCATGTACAGAGGTAGGATAGATGGGTGGGTGGGTAGGTAGGTGAGTGGGCAGTACAGAGGTAGGATAGATGGGTGGGCAGGTAGGTGAGTGGCATGTACAGAGGTAGGATAGATGGGTGGGCAGGTAGGTAGGTGAGTGGGCATGTACAGAGGTAGGATAGATGGGTGGATAGGTAGGTGAGTGGGCATGTACAGAGGTAGGATAGATGGGTGGGTGGGTAGGTAGGTGAGTGGGCAGTACAGAGGTAGGATAGATGGGTGGGCAGGTAGGTGAGTGGGCATGTACAGAGGTAGGATAGATGGGTGGGTAGGTAGGTAGGTGAGTGGGCATGTACAGAGGTAGGATAGATGGGTGGGCAGGTAGGTAGGTGAGTGGGCATGTACAGAGGTAGGATAGATGGGTGGGCAGGTAGGTGAGTGGGCATGTACAGAGGTAGGATAGATGGGTGGGCAGGTAGGTGAGTGGGCATGTACAGAGGTAGGATAGATGGGTGGGTAGGTAGGTAGGTGAGTGGGCAGTACAGAGGTAGGATAGATGGGTGGGCAGGTAGGTAGGTGAGTGGGCATGTACAGAGGTATGATAGATGGGTGGGTAGGTAGGTAGGTGAGGGGCATGTACAGAGGTAGGATAGATGGGTGGGCAGGTAGGTGAGTGGGCATGTACAGAGGTAGGATAGATGGGTGGGCAGGTAGGTAGGTGAGTGGGCATGTACAGAGGTAGGACAGATGGGTGGGCAGGTAGGTGAGTGGACATGTACAGAGGTAGGATAGATGGGTGGGCAGGTAGGTAGGTGAGTGGGCATGTACAGAGGTAGGATAGATGGGTGGGCAGGTAGGTAGGTGAGTGGGCATGTACAGAGGTAGGATAGATGGGTGGGCAGGTAGGTAGGTGAGGGGCATGTACAGAGGTATGATAGATGGGTGGGCAGGTAGGTAGGTGAGTGGCCATGTACAGAGGTAGGATAGATGGGTGGGCAGGTAGGTAGGTGAGTGGCCATGTACAGAGGTAGGATAGATGGGTGGGCAGGTAGGTAGGTGAGTGGGCATGTACAGAGGTAGGATAGATGGGTGGGCAGGTAGGTAGGTGAGTGGGCATGTACAGAGGTAGGATAGATGGGTGGGCAGGTAGGTAGGTGAGTGGCCATGTACAGAGGTAGGATAGATGGGTGGGCAGGTAGGTAGGTGAGTGGGCATGTACAGAGGTATGATAGATGGGTGGGCAGGTAGGTAGGTGAGTGGCCATGTACAGAGGTAGGATAGATGGGTGGGCAGGTAGGTAGGTGAGTGGGCATGTACAGAGGTAGGATAGATGGGTGGGCAGGTAGGTAGGTGAGTGGGCATGTACAGAGGTAGGATAGATGGGTGGGCAGGTAGGTAGGTGAGTGGGCATGTACAGAGGTAGGATAGATGGGTGGGTAGGTAGGTGAGGGGCATGTACAGAGGTAGGATAGATGGGTGGGCAGGTAGGTGAGTGGGCATGTACAGAGGTAGGATAGATGGGTGGGCAGGTAGGTAGGTGAGTGGGCATGTACAGAGGTAGGATAGATGGGTGGGTAGGTAGGTAGGTGAGTGGGCATGTACAGAGGTAGGATAGATGGGTGGGTAGGTAGGTGAGTGGGCATGTACAGAGGTAGGATAGATGGGTGGGTAGGTAGGTAGGTGAGTGGGCATGTACAGAGGTAGGATAGATGGGTGGGTAGGTAGGTAGGTGAGTGGGCATGTACAGAGGTATGATAGATGGGTGGGCAGGTAGGTAGGTGAGTGGGCATGTACAGAGGTAGGATAGATGGGTGGGCAGGTAGGTGAGTGGGCATGTACAGAGGTAGGATAGATGGGTAGGCTAGGTAGGTAGGTGAGTGGGCATGTACAGAGGTATGATAGATGGGTGGGCAGGTAGGTAGGTGAGTGGGCATGTACAGAGGTAGGATAGATGGGTGGGCAGGTAGGTGAGTGGGCATGTACAGAGGTAGGATAGATGGGTAGGCTAGGTAGGTAGGTGAGTGGGCATGTACAGAGGAAGGATAGATGGGTGGGTAGGTAGGTAGGTGAGTGGCCATGTACAGAGGTAGGATAGATGGGTGGGCAGGTAGGTAGGTGAGTGGCCATGTACAGAGGTAGGATAGATGGGTGGGCAGGTAGGTAGGTGAGTGGGCATGTACATAGGTAGGATAGATGGGTGGGCAGGTAGGTGAGTGGCCATGTACAGAGGTAGGATAGATGGGTGGGCAGGTAGGTAGGTGAGTGGGCATGTACAGAGGTAGGATAGATGGGTGGGCAGGTAGGTAGGTGAGTGGGCATGTACAGAGGTAGGATAGATGGGTGGGTAGGTAGGTGAGTGGGCATGTACAGAGGTAGGATAGATGTGTGGGCAGGTAGGTAGGTGAGTGGGCATGTACAGAGGTAGGATAGATGTGTGGGCAGGTAGGTAGGTGAGTGGGCATGTACAGAGGTAGGATAGATGGGTGGGCAGGTAGGTGAGTGGCCATGTACAGAGGTAGGATAGATGGGTGGGGAGGTAGGTAGGTGAGTGGGCATGTACAGAGGTAGGATAGATGGGTGGGCAGGTAGGTAGGTGAGTGGGCATGTACAGAGGTAGGATAGATGGGTGGGCAGGTAGGTAGGTGAGTGGGCATGTACAGAGGTAGGATAGATGGGTGGGCAGGTAGGTGAGTGGGCATGTACAGAGGTAGGATAGATGGGTGGGCAGGTAGGTAGGTGAGTGGGCATGTACAGAGGTAGGATAGATGGGTGGGCGGGCAGGTAGGTGAGTGGGCATGTACAGAGGTAGGATAGATGGGTGGGTAGGTAGGTAGGTGAGTGGGCATGTACAGAGGTAGGATAGATGGGTGGGCAGGTAGGTAGGTGAGTGGGCATGTACAGAGGTAGGATAGATGGGTGGGCAGGTAGGTAGGTGAGTGGGCATGTACAGAGGTAGGATAGATGGGTGGGCAGGTAGGTAGGTGAGTGGCCATGTACAGAGGTAGGATAGATGGGTGGGTAGGTAGGTGAGTGGCCATGTACAGAGGTAGGATAGATGGGTGGGCAGGTAGGTAGGTGAGTGGCCATGTACAGAGGTAGGATAGATGGGTGGGCAGGTAGGTAGGTGAGTGGGCATGTACAGAGGTAGGATAGATGGGTGGGCAGGTAGGTAGGTGAGTGGCCATGTACAGAGGTAGGATAGATGGGTGGGCAGGTAGGTAGGTGAGTGGGCATGTACAGAGGTAGGATAGATGGGTGGGCAGGTAGGTAGGTGAGTGGGCATGTACAGAGGTAGGATAGATGGGTGGGCAGGTAGGTAGGTGAGTGGCCATGTACAGAGGTAGGATAGATGGGTGGGCAGGTAGGTAGGTGAGTGGGCATGTACAGAGGTAGGATAGATGGGTGGGCAGGTAGGTAGGTGAGTGGGCATGTACAGAGGTAGGATAGATGGGTGGGCAGGTAGGTAGGTGAGTGGGCATGTACAGAGGTAGGATAGATGGGTGGGTAGGTAGGTGAGTGGGCATGTACAGAGGTAGGATAGATGGGTGGGTAGGTAGGTAGGTGAGTGGGCATGTACAGAGGTAGGATAGATGGGTGGGCAGGTAGGTGAGTGGGCATGTACAGAGGTAGGATAGATGGGTGGGCAGGTAGGTAGGTGAGTGGCCATGTACAGAGGTAGGATAGATGGGTGGGCAGGTAGGTAGGTGAGTGGGCATGTACAGAGGTAGGATAGATGGGTGGGTAGGTAGGTAGGTGAGTGGGCATGTACAGAGGTAGGATAGATGGGTGGGTAAGTAGGTAGGTGAGTGGGCATGTACAGAGGTAGGATAGATGGGTGGGCAGGTAGGTAGGTGAGTGGGCATGTACGGAGGTAGGATAGATGGGTGGGCAGGTAGGTAGGTGAGTGGGCATGTACAGAGGTAGGATAGATGGGTGGGCAGGTAGGTAGGTGAGTGGGCATGTACAGAGGTAGGATAGATGGGTGGGTAGGTAGGTAGGTGAGTGGGCATGTACAGAGGTAGGATAGATGGGTGGGCAGGTAGGTAGGTGAGTGGGCATATACAGAGGTAGGATAGATGGGTGGGTAGGTAGGTAGGTGAGTGGGCATGTACAGAGGTAGGATAGATGGGTGGGCAGGTAGGTAGGTGAGTGGGCATGTACAGAGGTAGGACAGATGGGTGGGCAGGTAGGTGAGTGGACATGTACAGAGGTAGGATAGATGGGTGGGCAGGCAGGTAGGTGAGTGGGCATGTACAGAGGTAGGATAGATGGGTGGGCAGGTAGGTAGGTGAGTGGGCATGTACAGAGGTAGGATAGATGGGAGGGTAGGTAGGTAGGTGAGTGGGCATGTACAGAGGTAGGATAGATGGGAGGGCAGGTAGGTAGGTGAGTGGGCATGTACAGAGGTAGGATAGATGGGTGGGCAGGTAGGTAGGTGAGTGGGCATGTACAGAGGTAGGATAGATGGGTGGGCAGGTAGGTGAGTGGGCATGTACAGAGGTAGGATAGATGGGTGGGCAGGTAGGTAGGTGAGTGGGCATGTACAGAGGTAGGATAGATGGGTGGGCGGGCAGGTAGGTGAGTGGGCATGTACAGAGGTAGGATAGATGGGTGGGCAGGTAGGTAGGTGAGTAGGCATGTACAGAGGTAGGATAGATGGGCAGGTAGGTAGGTGAGTGGGCATGTACAGAGGTAGGATAGATGGGTGGGCAGGTAGGTAGGTGAGTGGGCATGTACAGAGGAAGGATAGATGGGTGGGTAGGTAGGTGAGTGGACATGTACAGAGGTAGGATAGATGGGTGGGCAGGTAGGTAGGTGAGTGGGCATGTACAGAGGTAGGATAGATGGGTGGGCAGGTAGGTAGGTGAGTGGGCATGTACAGAGGTAGGATAGATAGATGGGTGGGCAGGTAGGTGAGTGGGCATGTACAGAGGTAGGATAGATGGGTGGGCGGGTAGGTAGGTGAGTGGGCATGTACAGAGGTAGGATAGATGGGTGGGCGGGTAGGTAGGTGAGTGGGCATGTACAGAGGTAGGATAGATGGGTGGGCAGGTAGGTAGGTGAGTGGGCATGTACAGAGGTAGGATAGATGGGTGGGCAGGTAGGTAGGTGAGTAGGCATGTACAGAGGTAGGATAGATGGGTGGGTAGGTAGGTGAGTGGGCATGTACAGAGGTAGGATAGATGGGTGGGTAGGTAGGTGAGTGGGCATGTACAGAGGTAGGATAGATGGGTGGGCAGGTAGGTGAGTGGGCATGTACAGAGGTAGGATAGATGGGTGGGCAGGTAGGTAGGTGAGTGGGCATGTACAGAGGTAGGATAGATGGGTGGGCAGATAGGTAGGTGAGTGGGTATGTACAGAGGTAGGATAGATGGGTGGGCAGGTAGGTAGGTGAGTGGGCATGTACAGAGGTAGGATAGATGGGTGGGCAGGTAGGTAGGTGAGTGGGTATGTACAGAGGTAGGATAGATGGGTGGGCAGGTAGGTAGGTGAGTAGGCATGTACAGAGGTAGGATAGATGGGTGGGCAGGTAGGTGAGTGGGTATGTACACAGGTAGGATAGATGGGTGGGCAGGTAGGTAGGTGAGTGGGTATGTACAGAGGTAGGATAGATGGGAGGACAGGTAGGTAGGTGAGTGGGCATGTACAGAGGTAGGATAGATGGGTGGGCAGGTAGGTGAGTGGGTATGTACACAGGTAGGATAGATGGGTGGGCAGGTAGGTAGGTGAGTGGGCATGTACAGAGGTAGGATAGATGGGTGGGTAGGTAGGTAGGTGAGTGGGCATGTACAGAGGTAGGATAGATGGGTGGGCAGGTAGGTAGGTGAGTGGGCATGTACAGAGGTAGGATAGATGGGTGGGCAGGTAGGTAGGTGAGTGGGTATGTACAGAGGTAGGATAGATGGGTGGGCAGGTAGGTAGGTGAGTGGGCATGTACAGAGGTAGGATAGATGGGTGGGCAGGTAGGTAGGTGAGTGGGCATGTACAGAGGTAGGATAGATGGGTGGGCAGGTAGGTGAGTGGGCATGTACAGAGGTAGGATAGATGGGTGGGCAGGTAGGTAGGTGAGTGGGCATGTACAGAGGTAGGATAGATGGGTGGGCAGGTAGGTAGGTGAGTGGGCATGTACAGAGGTAGGATAGATGGGTGGGCAGGTAGGTAGGTGAGTGGGCATGTACAGAGGTAGGATAGATGGGTGGGCAGGTAGGTAGGTGAGTGGGCATGTACAGAGGTAGGATAGATGGGTGGGTAGGTAGGTAGGTGAGTGGGCATGTACAGAGGTAGGATAGATGGGTGGGCAGGTAGGTAGGTGAGTGGGCATGTACAGAGGTAGGATAGATGGGTGGGCAGGTAGGTAGGTGAGTGGGTATGTACATAGGTAGGATAGATGGGTGGGCAGGTAGGTAGGTGAGTGGCCATGTACAGAGGTAGGATAGATGGGTGGGTAGGTAGGTAGGTGAGTGGGCATGTACAGAGGTAGGATAGATGGGTGGGCAGGTAGGTAGGTGAGTGGGCATGTACAGAGGTAGGATAGATGGGTGGGCAGGTAGGTAGGTGAGTGGGTATGTACAGAGGTAGGATAGATGGGTGGGCAGGTAGGTAGGTGAGTGGGCATGTACAGAGGTAGGATAGATGGGTGGGCAGGTAGGTGAGTGGCCATGTACAGAGGTAGGATTGATGGGTGGGCAGGTAGGTAGGTGAGTGGGCATGTACAGAGGTAGGATAGATGGGTGGGCAGGTAGGTGAGTGGGCATGTACAGAGGTAGGATAGATGGGTGGGCAGGTAGGTAGGTGAGTGGGCATGTACAGAGGTAGGATAGATGGGTGGGCAGGTAGGTGAGTGGGCATGTACAGAGGTAGGATAGATGGGTGGGCAGGTAGGTAGGTGAGGGGCATGTACAGAGGTAGGATAGATGGGTGGGTAGGTAGGTGAGTGGGCATGTACAGAGGTAGGATAGATGGGTGGGCAGGTAGGTAGGTGAGGGGCATGTACAGAGGTAGGATAGATGGGTAGGTAGGCAGGTCAGTGGGCATGTACAGAGGTAGGATAGATGGGTGGGCAGGTAGGTAGGTGAGGGGGCATGTACAGAGGTAGGATAGATGGGTGGGTAGGTAGGTGAGTGGCCATGTACAGAGGTAGGATAGATGGGTGGGCAGGTAGGTAGGTGAGTGGGCATGTACAGAGGTAGGATAGATGGGTGGGCAGGTAGGTAGGTGAGTGGGCATGTACAGAGGTAGGATAGATGGGTGGGCAGGTAGGTAGGTGAGTGGGCATGTACAGAGGTAGGATAGATGGGTGGGCAGGTAGGTAGGTGAGTGGGCATGTACAGAGGTAGGATAGATGGGTGGGCGGGTAGGTAGGTGAGTGGGCATGTACAGAGGTAGGATAGATAGATGGGTGGGTAGGTAGGTGAGTGGGCATGTACAGAGGTAGGATAGATGGGTGGGCAGGTAGGTAGGTGAGTGGGCATGTACAGAGGTAGGATAGATGGGTGGGCAGGTAGGTAGGTGAGTAGGCATGTACAGAGGTAGGATAGATGGGCAGGTAGGTAGGTGAGTGGGCATGTACAGAGGTAGGATAGATGGGTGGGCAGGTAGGTAGGTGAGTGGGCATGTACAGAGGTAGGATAGATGGGTGGGCAGGTAGGTAGGTGAGTGGGCATGTACAGAGGTAGGATAGATGGGTGGGCAGGTAGGTGAGTGGCCATGTACAGAGGTAGGATAGATGGGTGGGCAGGTAGGTAGGTGAGTGGCCATGTACAGAGGTAGGATAGATGGGTGGGCAGGTAGGTAGGTGAGTGGGCATGTACAGAGGTAGGATAGATGGGTGGGCAGGTAGGTGAGTGGCCATGTACAGAGGTAGGATAGATGGGTGGGCAGGTAGGTAGGTGAGTGGCCATGTACAGAGGTAGGATAGATGGGTGGGCAGGTAGGTAGGTGAGTGGGCATGTACAGAGGTAGGATAGATGGGTGGGTAGGTAGGTGAGTGGGCATGTACAGAGGTAGGATAGATGGGTGGGCGGGTAGGTAGGTGAGTGGCCATGTACAGAGGTAGGATAGATAGATGGGTGGGCAGGTAGGTAGGTGAGTGGGCATGTACATAGGTAGGATAGATGGGTGGGCAGGTAGGTAGGTGAGTGGGCATGTACAGAGGTAGGATAGATGGGTGGGCAGGTAGGTAGGTGAGTGGTCATGTACAGAGGTAGGATAGATGGGTAGGTAGGCAGGTCAGTGGGCATGTACAGAGGTAGGATAGATGGGTGGGCAGGTAGGTAGGTGAGTGGGCATGTACAGAGGTAGGATAGATGGGTGGGTAGGTAGGTGAGTGGGCATGTACAGAGGTAGGATAGATGGGTGGGCAGGTAGGTAGGTGAGTGGGCATGTACAGAGGTAGGATAGATGGGTGGGCAGGTAGGTAGGTGAGTGGGCATGTACAGAGGTAGGATAGATGGGTGGGTAGCTAGGTGAGTGGGCATGTACAGAGGTAGGATAGATGGTAGGCAGGTAGGTGAGTGGGCATGTACAGAGGTAGGATAGATGGGTGGGCAGGTAGGTGAGTGGCCATGTACAGAGGTAGGATAGATGGGTGGGCAGGTAGGTAGGTGAGTGGCCATGTACAGAGGTAGGATAGATGGGTGGGCAGGTAGGTAGGTGAGTGGGCATGTACAGAGGTAGGATAGATGGGTGGGTAGGTAGGTGAGTGGGCATGTACAGAGGTAGGATAGATAGATGGGTGGGCAGGTAGGTAGGTGAGTGGGCATGTACAGAGGTAGGATAGATAGATGGGTGGGCAGGTAGGTAGGTGAGTGGTCATGTACAGAGGTAGGATAGATGGGTAGGTAGGCAGGTCAGTGGGCATGTACAGAGGTAGGATAGATGGGTGGGCAGGTAGGTAGGTGAGTGGGCATGTACAGAGGTAGGATAGATGGGTGGGTAGGTAGGTGAGTGGGCATGTACAGAGGTAGGATAGATGGGTGGGCAGGTAGGTAGGTGAGTGGGCATGTACAGAGGTAGGATAGATGGGTGGGCAGGTAGGTAGGTGAGTGGGCATGTACAGAGGTAGGATAGATGGGTGGGCAGGTAGGTAGGTGAGTGGGCATGTACAGAGGTAGGATAGATGGTAGGCAGGTAGGTGAGTGGGCATGTACAGAGGTAGGATAGATGGGTGGGCAGGCAGGTAGGTGAGTGGGCATGTACATAGGTAGGATAGATGGGTGGGCAGGTAGGTGAGTGGGCATGTACAGAGGTAGGATAGATGGGTGGGCAGGCAGGTAGGTGAGTGGCCATGTACAGAGGTAGGATAGATGGGTGGGCAGGTAGGTAGGTGAGTGGCCATGTACAGAGGTAGGATAGATGGGTGGGCAGGTAGGTAGGTGAGTGGGCATGTACAGAGGTAGGATAGATGGGTGGGTAGGTAGGTGAGTGGGCATGTACAGAGGTAGGATAGATGGGTGGGCAGGTAGGTAGGTGAGTGGGCATGTACAGAGGTAGGATAGATAGATGGGTGGGCAGGTAGGTAGGTGAGTGGGCATGTACAGAGGTAGGATAGATAGATGGGTGGGCGGGTAGGTGAGTGGTCATGTACAGAGGTAGGATAGATGGGTAGGTAGGCAGGTCAGTGGGCATGTACAGAGGTAGGATAGATGGGTGGGCAGGTAGGTGAGTGGGCATGTACAGAGGTAGGATAGATGGGTGGGCAGGTAGGTAGGTGAGTGGGCATGTACAGAGGTAGGATAGATGGGTGGGCAGGTAGGTAGGTGAGTGGGCATGTACAGAGGTAGGATAGATGGGTGGGTAGCTAGGTGAGTGGGCATGTACAGAGGTAGGATAGATGGGTGGGTAGGTAGGTAGGTGAGTTGGCATGTACAGAGGTAGGATAGATGGGTGGGCATGTAGGTAGGTGAGTGGGCATGTACAGAGGTAGGATAGATGGTAGGCAGGTAGGTGAGTGGGCATGTACAGAGGTAGGATAGATGGGTGGGCAGGTAGGTGAGTGGCCATGTACAGAGGTAGGATAGATGGGTGGGCAGGTAGGTAGGTGAGTGGGCATGTACAGAGGTAGGATAGATGGGTGGGTAGGTAGGTGAGTGGGCATGTACAGAGGTAGGATAGATAGATGGGTGGGCAGGTAGGTAGGTGAGTGGGCATGTACAGAGGTAGGATAGATAGATGGGTGGGCAGGTAGGTAGGTGAGTGGTCATGTACAGAGGTAGGATAGATGGGTAGGTAGGCAGGTCAGTGGGCATGTACAGAGGTAGGATAGATGGGTGGGCAGGTAGGTAGGTGAGTGGGCATGTACAGAGGTAGGATAGATGGGTGGGTAGGTAGGTGAGTGGGCATGTACAGAGGTAGGATAGATGGGTGGGCAGGTAGGTAGGTGAGTGGGCATGTACAGAGGTAGGATAGATGGGTGGGTAGCTAGGTGAGTGGGCATGTACAGAGGTAGGATAGATGGGTGGGTAGGTAGGTAGGTGAGTTGGCATGTACAGAGGTAGGATAGATGGGTGGGCAGGTAGGTAGGTGAGTGGGCATGTACAGAGGTAGGATAGATGGTAGGCAGGTAGGTGAGTGGGCATGTACAGAGGTAGGATAGATGGGTGGGCAGGTAGGTGAGTGGCCATGTACAGAGGTAGGATAGATGGGTGGGCAGGTAGGTAGGTGAGTGGGCATGTACAGAGGTAGCATAGATGGGTGGTGTAGCGATAACCCTTATCGCCGGAGGGCTTCACCGCCCGAGACGTCCTTTTCCCAATGGTGAGAGGTGCTGCTGGAATTCCAGAGTCGTCCGTGAGGAAACAGGAACAGCCCTTACAAGGGCTAGTGAATTGTAATATAGCGTTTCCCCCAATAAGAGACAGAACTTCAGTATTGAGGGTGAAGGTGAAGTGTCTTTATTAGTGCCACTCTAGGCCTTATATACACAAGTCTCCATGCAATGACAACCACACTGACCAATAGCAGCAGGGCACACAATCCCTCAACTCTGCCGGTGACGCAATCAGTAGAACAATAGCAGGCTGTAATACCATCAATCAGGACAATGCCATTGACTGTGACGTAATCAACAATACACAATGGCTGTCAAAATACAATGACATTGCCTGTAACAGTATCAAAATACAATTACATTGTCTGGAACCTAATTAAGAAAAGGCCAGTGAATGACCCGGTGGGCAACTGAATAGTGATGACATCCAAGAGACAGAGCCTCTGTCACAATGCCCCCTTTTTGTGGAACACCCGGCAGACCCGGATTGACCCTGTTCGGGTTAACGTGGGGCTGTCCGGACTCTTGTCATGGGCAGAGTTCTGTTTAAGGACAAGTCTGCAAATAGTGAGTAACCGGACTGAACATTGACGTGGGCTGTACATAGGAATCGGTCATGGGTGGGGTCCAAACACTGGGATATTGTGGCGTTGGTGAGTTCAGCACCAAAGTCCTTGGTTGGATGTGTGCACAGGTGCTTTGCTTTCTTATAGCTGGTCCAAGTTTCAATCTCTTTCCATGGAAGCTGATCGGAGAATCCACAATTTTCTGCACATCTACATCATCGTAAAAGTAGACAAAACCATAACCCTTAGAAACGCCAGAGGCATCCCTAATAATTTTGACATTCTTTACAGCGCCATACTTTGAAAAAACATCCTTAATTTCAGGCTGATTAATCCGACGGCCAATGCCCCCAACAAAAATTGTGTTTGGCATAAGTTTCCCTTCTGGAAGGACGTAACCTGATGGCTGATCCTCTTCTTGACTTTGTGTAACAGACATGACGTGATGCAGACGAAACCCCTGGGTCTCCCCGACCAGTGGGCTGGAGTCGGCAGCTCGGGCTGGAGACCGGGTTGTAACAGGGTTGACGCTGGCTGGCCCAGAGGTAGCGTAGGCAGAAGTCATTGGTCCTAGATCATTTCCCAATAGTACTTCTGCTGGTAAGTTGTCCATAAGTCCCACCTGTACCCTGCCGGATCCAGCGCCCCAATCAAGATGTACTCGGGCGGTGGGGAGTCGAAACACAGCTCCTCCCGCCACCCTTACTGCAACGGTGTGTCCGGTGCGGTCTTTGTTCTTGACCAAATGAGGTTGGAGCAAGGTAAGTGTGGCTCCGGTGTCGCGTAATCCTTGCGCGGTGCGCCCATTGACTCGTACCTCCTGGCAATGGTGCTGTCGGTTGTCTTGGATGGCCGCTTGTACGGGATTAGCTTCATACAGTACCCCCAGATACTCTTCCGAACTGCTCTCAGCTTCCAAACAGTGTGCCACAGGAGTACGGGAGGTGGAAGGTTGCTTTTGCCCCCACGTCTTTCGGGGAGGCTCTAGGGCGCAATCACTGCGATAATGTCCCCATTGTTTGCAACGATGGCACTGAACTGTGGAGAGGTTCGGTTGCTGCGCTGGCCTATGTGGCCCAGAGTCACGAGTTGGCGCTGAAGCCACAGGTGCTTGAAATTTGATGGGAGGTTGTGGTTTTGGAGCGGACTGTTCTGTCCGGCGAGCATCAGTGTACTCGTCGGCTAGACGAGCAGCCTCAGGTAGCGTTAGAGGCCTCCGGTCACGTACCCACTCTCTTAGCTCTGGTTGCAGGGCATTGAGAAAATGTTCTAGTAAAAACAACTGTAGTACATCCTCAGCGGTCGTGGCTTTGCATCCAGTGACCCAGTGTGATGCTGTACGATGGAGGCGACATGCCCACTCCGTGTAAGAATCCCCTCCCTTCTTTTGGGATTCCCGAAATCGTCGCCTGTAGGCTTCCGGGGGGACAGCGTACCGGGCTAACAAATCCTCCTTTACCAGATGGTAGTGTGGTAAGTCCGCATCAGGGATGGCCCGGAAAGCATCGGAAGCTTTCCCAGATAGTTTTCCTGATAATATGGTGACCCATTCCTCCGTGGGTACCCGGTGTAAAGCGCACTGGCGTTCAAAATCGGCCAAAAATCCGTCAATCTCGTCGTCACTTTCCTGGAAGGACTTAAATGCTGCAAATGGAATCTTTCTCCCCCCTGTGTAACTGAGGCTGAGAGGCTGCTGGGTTGAAAGTCGTCGATCTTCCCTTCGCTTACTGGCCTCTGCCTCCGCTGCGGCAAAGACTCGGTCGATCAGTTCCTGTGATGGATTCGGGCCATAGACCGACAATCTGTTCCGAACCGCTTGAACAAGAGCAGCGTCTTCATCGATCTCTATATTGGTTTCGGTCCTCACTGCTGCATGATCCATTTCGATCAGCTCGGCTATCAGTTCCCGACGTGGGCGGTTGCTAGCTGACCTTCCACGGCTCTCGAGTAGATCCTTCAGGGTCAGCCTTTTCAACTTGTCCTACTGACTCTCTATCAGGGTAGCACTCTCTCTGGGTAGAAAAGGACCATCCGACCGCTTGCCACCGCGATTGTAGCGATATCCCTTATCGCCGGAGAGCTTCACCGCCCGAGACGTCCTTTCCCAATGGTGAGAGGTGCTGCTGGAATTCCAGAGTCGTCCGTGAGGAAACAGGAACAGCCCTAACAAGGGCTAGTGAATTGTAATATAGCGTTTCCCCCAATAAGAGACAGAACTTCAGTATTGAGGGTGAAGGTGAAGTCTTTATTAGTGCCACTCTAGGCCTTATATAGTCTCCATGCAATGACAACCACACTGATCAATAGCAGCAGGGCACACAATCCCTCAACTCTGCCGGTGACGCAATCAGTAGAACAATAGCAGGCTGTAATACAATCAATCAGGACAATGCCATTGACTGTGACGTAATCAACAATACACAATGGCAGTCAAAATACAATGACATTGCCTGTAACAGTATCAAAATACAATGACCTAATTAAGAAAAGGTCAGGGAATGACCCGGTGGGCAACTGAATAGTGATGACATCCAAGAGACAGAGCCTCTGTCACAGGTGGGCAGGTAGGTAGGTGGGTAATTGCATAGGTAGGTAGCTGGGTGGGTATGCAGATAACTAGGCAAGTAGGTGGGTAGATAGTAGCAGGTAGGTCTCAGTCAGCAGAGGGGGGGGGATGCGGGTAGATGAGTGGGTGACTGCCGCCTCCACTCCAGGGTCTGATGCTTCAGGTAGGCAGCAGCAGCTAGGTGCCCAGATGCCCCACACGCTACATCTGCACCCAGCAACCTGATGGTCTGCCTTGAGCAGTGCACAGGGAGGCCGCAGGGAGGCAGCAGGGTGGCAGCAGGGAGGAAGCAGGGGGGCAGCAGGGAGGAAGAAGCGTGGCAGCAGGGAGGCAGCAGGGAGGAAGAAGCGTGGCAGCAGGGTGGCAGCAGGGTGGCAGCAGGGAGGCAGCAGGGAGGAAGCAGGGGGGCAGCAGGGAGGAAGAAGCGTGGCAGCAGGGTGGCAGCAGGGTGGCAGCAGGGAGGCAGCAGGGAGGAAGCAGGGGGGCAGCAGGGAGGAAGAAGCGTGGCAGCAGGGTGGCAGCAGGGAGGCAGCAGGGAGGCAGCAGGGGGGCAGCAGGGTGGCAGCAGGGTGGCAGCAGGGAGGCAGCAGGGAGGAAGCAGGGAGGAAGCAGGGAGGCAGCAGGGAGGAAGAAGCGTGGCAGCAGGGAGGCAGCAGGGTGGCAGCAGGGAGGCAGCAGGGTGGCAGCAGGGAGGCAGCAGGGTGGCAGCAGGGTGGCAGCAGGGAGGCAGCAGGGAGGAAGCAGGGGGGCAGCAGGGAGGAAGCAGGGTGGCAGCAGGGAGGAAGCAGCGTGGCAGCCTTATTGGTGTGACTGGAGCCAACATCACAGAAATGTCAGGTCTGGCCATATACACCCCCCCCCCCTCATTATACCAGGAATAAATACATGGAATGTCCCGGCAACTAAAAACACAAAATGCATATTTATATTTTGTCCTATGCAGCCGATTGCTCCTATTCCGGATGGTGGCCCTGTCCAGGCCGGATCTCTAGACATCATCCCTTCTATGCCAAATGGCTGCCATGCCTGTCCATAAAGGGGGTCAGGGGCCAGATTATAGCGCCACATAGGAGGACCCCATCCATACAGAAATATTAATATGCAGAATGCAGACAACCCCCCCCCCCCCCCCAGACCGATATTTAATTGGAACAAAACATTGCCCCTATATCCACATTGGGACGGGGATGCCTCCGAGGCAAGAAACAAAACCCTGAATAGTCAAAATCCCGAGAAACAATGAAAAGACACCAGAGAAGGCCAATCCCCTGTCTCAGAGGGATGCCGGGCTGTGTGATACCTCCAGCTAGCGATCCAATGCTGCATGTGTGCGCCACATCCTGGCTATAACTATAGTGGGGGCACGCACCCGCTTCATCCAGCTCGCTCTGACATCGGAGCGGCTAGCCGGAGCTGAATGGAGCACACGGATTGGCTGCCCACCGGCTCGTGTCTGTGCTGTGTGATACCTCTATCTAACCCCACAGCTGGATAAACAGGGGAGATTAGTGAGGGAGGGTATGCTGGGACTTGTAGTTCCCCACAGCTGGATAAACAGGGGAGATTAGTGAGGGAGGATATGCTGGGACTTGTAGTTCCCCACAGCTGGATAAACAGGGGAGATTAGTGGGGGGAGGATATGCTGGGACTTGTAGTTCCCCACAGCTGGATAAACAGGGGAGATTAGTGAGGAGGATATGCTGGGACTTGTAGTTCCCCACAGCTGGATAAACAGGGGAGATTAGTGAGGAGGATATGCTGGGACTTGTAGTTCTCCACAGCTGGATAAACAGGGGAGATTAGTGAGGGAGGATATGATGGGACTTGTAGATCCCCACAGCTGGATAAACAGGGGAGATTAGTGGGGAGAGGGTATGCTGGGACTTGTAGTTCTCCACAGCTGGATAAACAGGGGGGATTAGTCAGGAGGATATGCTGGGACTTGTAGTTCCCCACAGCTGGATAAACAGGGGAGATTAGTGAGGAGGATATGCTGGGACTTGTAGTTCCCCACAGCTGGATAAACAGGGGAGATTAGTGAGGGGAGGATATGCTGGGACTTGTAGTTCTCCATAGCTGGATAAACAGGGGAGATTAGTGAGGAGGATATGCTGGGACTTGTAGTTCTCCACAGCTGGATAAACAGGGGAGATTAGTGAGGGAGGATATGCTGGGACTTGTAGTTCTCCACAGCTGGATAAACAGGGGAGATTAGTGAGGAGGATATGCTGGGACTTGTAGTTCTCCACAGCTGGATAAACAGGGGAGATTAGTGAGGAGGATATGCTGGGACTTGTAGTTCTCCACAGCTGGATAAACAGGGGAGATTAGTGGGGGGAGGATATGCTGGGACTTGTAGTTCTCCACAGCTGGATAAACAGGGGAGATTAGTGAGGGAGGTTATGCTGGGACTTGTAGTTCTCCACAGCTGGATAAACAGGGGAGATTAGTGGGGGGAGGATATGCTGGGACTTGTAGTTCTCCACAGCTGGATAAACAGGGGGGATTACAGAGGAGGGTATGCTGGGACTTGTAGTTCTCCACAGCTGGATAAACAGGGGGGATTAGTGAGGAGGATATGCTGGGACTTGTAGTTCTCCACAGCTGGATAAACAGGGGAGATTAGTGGGGGGAGGTTATGCTGGGACTTGTAGTTCTCCACTGCTGGATAAACAGGGGAGATTAGTGAGGGAGGATATGCTGGGACTTGTAGTTCTCCACAGCTGGATAAACAGGGGAGATTAGTGGGGGGAGGTTATGCTGGGACTTGTAGTTCTCCACTGCTGGATAAACAGGGGAGATTAGTGAGGGAGGATATGCTGGGACTTGTAGTTCTCCACAGCTGGATAAACAGGGGAAATTAATGGGGGGAGGATATGCTGGGACTTGTAGTTCCCCACAGCTGGATAAACAGGGGAGATTAGTGAGGAGGCAATGCTGGGACTTGTAGTTCCCCACAGCTGGATAAACAGGGGAGATTAGTGGGGGAGGATATGCTGGGACTTGTAGTTCCCCACAGCTGGATAAACAGGGGAGATTAGTGAGGAGGATATGCTGGGACTTGTAGTTCTCCACAGCTGGATAAACAGGGGAGATTAGTGAGGAGGATATGCTGAGAGTTGTAGTTCCCCATACAGAGAAGCTAGTGATGTCATAGACCCTGTATTACCTCAGCGGTGTGTGTGCTGTGATGTCACTATGGCGGCTGTTACAGGGAAACGTCCCTCATGTGTTTGTATCAGGACAGAGGCCGGAGCACTGATATCCTGTGTGCACTGTGACTCCGCCCCCTTCTTCCCCAGGCTCCGCCTCTGACAATCTGCAATTTTTTACACAAATTCCAAGCTACAAGTGGTATCACAAATGGCTAAAACACTAATATACAGCTTCAAGGGGCAATGTGGGTAGATCAGTGATGGCTGGAGGAGCCATCTATTGAAGTGAGGCACTACAGCTACCAGCACGCTCTTTTGTTAGTTGCTTGCTGTGAGCTGCAGTCCTCCAGCAGGCAGGAAGTTGGTTTCTTTTAGGTGAGGCACTACATTGTCCAGCATGCCCCTGTATCCAGAGTCATGCACAGTAGATGGAGTAGTGAGAGGAATGATAATGGCCGCCTGCCTGCAGCCACTTCCTCCCTGGGGCTGTGTATACAGTACACGGGCCTGACGTGTCAGGGCGTGACAGGAAGCAGAGCATGCTGGGAGGGGAGTATACATGAGGAAGTAACCACCATTGTACAGCAAGCGTTACACAGATAAAGGTGAGTGAGGTGACGGGTTATATAAAGTGTTATAGAGGGGGGGAGTATGTCAGCAGGGTGAGACAAACCACAGCTGTGTGTCAGTGACTCTCCTCCTGGTGACACCCATGGCATTTGTGTTACATTAATATGAGGCTTCCCTGTCAGTGACTCCCCTCTGCTCCTGGTGACACCCATGGCATTTGTTTTACATTAATATGGGGCTTCCCTGTCAGTGACTCTCCTCCTGGTGACACCCATGGCATTTGTGTTACATTAATATGGGGCTTCCCTGTCAGTGACTCTCCTCTTCTCCTGGTGACACCCATGGCATTTGTGTTACATTAATATGAGGCTTCCCTGTCAGTGACTCTCCTCCTGGTGACACCCATGGCATTTGTGTTACATTAATATGAGGCTTCCCTGTCAGTGACTCTCCTCCTGGTGACACCCATGGCATTTGTGTTACATTAATATGGGGCTTCCCTGTCAGTGACTCTCCTCCTTTAAAATGAGGCTTCCCTGTCAGTGACTCTCCTCTGCTCCTGGTGACACCCATGGCATTTGTGTTACATTAATATGGGGCTTCCCTGTCAGTGACTCTCCTCCTGGTGACACCCATGGCATTTGTGTTACATTAATATGAGGCTTCCCTGTCAGTGACTCTCCTCTGCTCCTGGTGACACCCATGGCATTTGTGTTACATTAATATGAGGCTTACCTGTCAGTGACTCTCCTCTTCTCCTGGTGACACCCATGGCATTTCTGTTACATTAATATGAGGCTTCCCTGTCAGTGACTCTCCTCTGCTCCTGGTGACACCCATGGCATTTGTGTTACATTAATATGAGGCTTCCCTGTCAGTGACTCCCCTCTGCTCCTGGTGACACCCATGGCATTTGTTTTACATTAATATGGGGCTTCCCTGTCAGTGACTCTCCTCCTGGTGACACCCATGGCATTTGTGTTACATTAATATGGGGCTTCCCTGTCAGTGACTCTCCTCTTCTCCTGGTGACACCCATGGCATTTGTGTTACATTAATATGAGGCTTCCCTGTCAGTGACTCTCCTCCTGGTGACACCCATGGCATTTGTGTTACATTAATATGAGGCTTCCCTGTCAGTGACTCTCCTCCTGGTGACACCCATGGCATTTGTGTTACATTAATATGGGGCTTCCCTGTCAGTGACTCTCCTCCTTTAAAATGAGGCTTCCCTGTCAGTGACTCTCCTCTGCTCCTGGTGACACCCATGGCATTTGTGTTACATTAATATGGGGCTTCCCTGTCAGTGACTCTCCTCCTGGTGACACCCATGGCATTTGTGTTACATTAATATGGGGCTTCCCTGTCAGTGACTCTCCTCTGCTCCTGGTGACACCCATGGCATTTGTGTTACATTAATATGGGGCTTCCCTGTCAGTGACTCTCCTCCTGGTGACACCCATGGCATTTGTGTTACATTAATATGAGGCTTCCCTGTCAGTGACTCTCCTCTGCTCCTGGTGACACCCATGGCATTTGTGTTACATTAATATGAGGCTTCCCTGACAGTGACTCTCCTCTGCTCCTGGTGACACCCATGGCATTTGTGTTACATTAATATGGGGCTTCCCTGTCAGTGACTCTCCTCCTGGTGACACCCATGGCATTTGTGTTACATTAATATGAGGCTTCCCTGTCAGTGACTCTCCTCCTGGTGACACCCATGGCATTTGTGTTACATTAATATGAGGCTTCCCTGTCAGTGACTCTCCTCCTGGTGACACCCATGGCATTTCTGTTACATTAATATGAGGCTTCCCTGTCAGTGACTCTCCTCCTGGTGACACCCATGGCATTTGTGTTACATTAATATGGGGCTTACCTGTCAGTGACTCTCCTCCTGGTGACACCCATGGCATTTGTGTTACATTAATATGAGGCTTCCCTGTCAGTGACTCTCCTCTCCTCCTGGTGACACCCATGGCATTTGTGTTACATTAATATGAGGCTTCCCTGTCAGTGACTCTCCTCTCCTCCTGGTGACACCCATGGCATTTGTGTTACATTAATATGAGGCTTCCCTGTCAGTGACTCTCCTCTCCTCCTGGTGACACCCATGGCATTTGTGTTACATTAATATGAGGCTTCCCTGTCAGTGACTCTCCTCCTGGTGACACCCATGGCATTTGTGTTACATTAATATGAGGCTTCCCTGTCAGTGACTCTCCTCTGCTCCTGGTGACACCCATGGCATTTGTGTTACATTAATATGAGGCTTACCTGTCAGTGACTCTCCTCTTCTCCTGGTGACACCCATGGCATTTCTGTTACATTAATATGAGGCTTCCCTGTCAGTGACTCTCCTCTGCTCCTGGTGACACCCATGGCATTTGTGTTACATTAATATGAGGCTTCCCTGTCAGTGACTCTCCTCTGCTCCTGGTGACACCCATGGCATTTGTGTTACATTAATATGAGGCTTCCCTGTCAGTGACTCTCCTCCTGGTGACACCCATGGCATTTGTGTTACCCTTTTCCCTGGGCATCCCAAATCGTGAATAGTTTGTGAAACCTCCCAAGTCACCTGTACTTACCTTTATCTGCTCCAGTTGCTTGGACTCAGCGGGACACCAGCCTTCTGTAAGCAGGCAACCCCCAATCTCCTCCGCCCTTTCTGCCTATAGCCAAGGGGTCAAGCAGGGAGGTCAGAGATGGCGGGGTAGCCAAGGGGTCAAGCCGGGAGGTCAGAGATGGTGGGGTAGCCAAGGGGTCAAGCCGGGAGGTCAGAGATGGCGGGGTAGCCAAGGGGACAAGCAGGGAGGTCAGAGATGGCGGGGTAGCCAAGGGGTCAAGCCGGGAGGTAAGAGATGGCGGGGTAGCCAAGGGGTCAAGCCGGGAGGTCAGAGATGGCGGGGTAGCCAAGGGGACAAGCAGGGAGGTCAGAGATGGCGGGGTAGCCAAGGGGTCAAGCCGGGAGGTAAGAGATGGCGGGGTAGCCAAGGGGTCAAGCCGGGAGGTCAGAGATGGCGGGGTATCTAGAGGGGCAGGCAGGTTCGTAGTCAGACAAAGCAGAGGTCGGTACAGGCAGCAGACAGGAATGGTCGATCAAGCTGGGTCGGAATCAGATAACAACTAACAGAATCACACCCTAATCACAAGCGACTATACCGGGCACTGAGTGCTGGGCTGACACCATATTTATTGGGGAAGTGACCAATGGCCGCCCTGGGGGGGGTGTGTATGTGCTGATTGGTGCTATACTCAGTGTGATTGGTGTGACTTTCCAGGGGCTGGCCAGCCCCTGATTCAATGCAGGTGAGGAGGACGCTGCGCCACCTGCCAGTGGCTGTGAACACATGGGACCGCGTCTGAGCACGGGGGAGTGAGGAAGGCGGCTGGGGCAATGCGCTGCACTTCCCATCATCTCAGACCAGCGTGCGCTCCCAGCAGCAGGAAGCCAACGAGTGCCGCACTGCTCAGGAGACGCTCGCCACCGGGCCCCTGGTGAAGGTAAGTTCCTTACACATCTTTATGGTAAATGGCTCTGATAGTATCCAATGGGGGCACCCACTGCCGCATCCCCTGCATCCATTCTGATAGGCTGGCGTGGGAGTGCACATGAGGAGTGTGACAGACGCTCTGTCTTTTGGACTTTACACAGGTTCATTACTTTCCTTTTCTTAAGCATGTACAGACTGCCATTGTGTTGATTGATTACGTTATTCATTGTTCTGACTGCCATTGTATTGATTGATTACGTCACAGACAATGGCATTGTTCTGATTGAGTGTATTACAGACGTCTATTGTTTTGCTGATTGCGTCACCGGCAGAGTTGAGGGATTGTGTGCCCTGCTCCCATTGGTCTGTGTATTTGTCATGAGGTCCACGGGGGAGGTCCCCTTGCATGGAGCCTTGCATATAAGGCACAGTGTGGCACTAATAAAGTTCACTTCACCTTCACCCTCAATACTGAGTTCTGTCTCTTATTGGGGGAAACGCTATATTACAATTCACTAGCCCTTGTAAGGGCTGTTCCTGTTTTCTCACGGACGACTCTGGAATTCCAGCAGCACCTCTTACGATTGGGAAAAGGACGTCTCGGGCAGTGAAGCCCTCCGGCGATAAGGGTTATCGCTACAAGGAGGTATGTGACAGCATGCGCTACCTGACTGGCCCTGACTGGAAAGTTATGCAACTAGTGGCTAATATCCTGCATGTAGCCTCCATACTAGGGGGTTACACTGAGGGTATTACTGATGGGGAGGAATTGGGGGAATGTAAATGTATAGTTACCCCACTGGGGAGACACTCAATATGATTTCTTTCCACAAGGAAGAAATCAACACTATAAATGGCCGGGGGATAATCATGGGCACAGGGTGCTAAGCAATGCAGGTCTTGTAGCACAGGACTGTAATGGAGACACCACTCACACAGCTCCCGGCTGCTCACACCCAGCACCCTGCATTCAGTATCCAGCTAGAAACCTGAGGGGCCCCTCAGCAGGGGGAAGACAAGGAAAGGAAACCCTGCAGAGGCAACACCCCCTCCCCATATCATAAGAGACTCCAGAGAGACCTGTTACCTCTCTACCCTGCAATGGTGACCCTTCACCTGCAATATGTTGGGCAGGGTTCTGCTCCAGAAAGACCCAGACTGCTGCCTTCAGTCAGGAAGCACATCTAAGCCAAATATTCACAGCCATTTGTGGCAGAGGCATGGTGGGTAAAGGAATAATGCTGGCACCAACCCTATAGCTCCAGTCCTACCGCCCTGACATCAAAAACTGGTTTCACAGGCTGGTCTCTGGGGCATCCCAAATCCACTGCTGCTGCCAACCCCAGACCAGTCTAACCTGTGGTCCCTGATGGATCTGCGAATGGCAGCCTTCCTGTAACTTCCTGGGACAGTGACGCTGTGCTCCCATCTTCTCTGAGCTCCGGGCCCTGCCTGAACCTGCCCCTCCTCTGCTCTCCTCTCCCCTCCTCCTGTGTGTTCTTCTGCTTGAACCTGCCCCTCCTCTGCTCTCCTCTCCCCTCCTCCTGTGTGTTCTGCTGCCTGAACCTGCCCCTCCTCTGCTCTCCTCTCCCCTCCTCCTGTGTGTTCTGCTGCCTGAACCTGCCCCTCCTCTGATCTCCTCTCCCCTCCTCTTGTGTGTTCTGCTGCCTGAACCTGCCCCTCCTCTGCTCTCCTCTCCCCTCCTCCTGTGTGTTCTGCTGCCTGAACCCAAACCAATAGTCCCGCTCCTGCCAGAGTCTGCTGTGTGCCTCCTTGCCGCTCATCAGCATACAGACCTGTCAGCACCATTATGGGTCAGACATGTGCCCCCCATTGTCTTACCATTTTTAGTTGTCTTTGGGCTGAAAAGTTCACATGTTAGGCAGCAGTTTGTGTCTTCTGTTCAGTGTGATTCTTGGATTCAGTGAGTTTCATCTGTGGGGCATTCCCATCCTCCATTGCACTGCTTTAGGACATCCCAGAGGTTTCTGATATGCGAGTATGTGAGCTAGCCCAAACCACACCCCCTGTTCAGAAAACCCCACCCAATGCTAAACAAACCCCGCCCATAACCCTGTAATCTGCTCCCAGGCTCACACCTGCTGCAGCCATTGTATATGTCATTGTAACGAGAAAGTTCCCTCTGGTGTTTAATCCAACCTCTGATGTGTCTCTTTCAGTGCTGTGGTGACTCCCCCACCCAGGCAACATGGCGGCCTCACAAGGTGAGAATGCTTCTAACCATTTATACCCAGATACCTTGATGCTGTGACAGTGTGATTAGGGGAAAGAAGCAGACAGTGTGGGTGAGGTTGGTCAGGGGGCACTTTCTTAGTACTTGCAATTGCACTGTATCAAATTGTAATTTCAAGTGCTAACCCTTCTAAATCTTTTGCAAAAATGGTATTGCATTAGTGCTATCGATTTGTGAGGAAATTACTAACGCCCCAGTGTGAAGGTAACATAAGGGATGGACTAGAGATCAGCTAGTTAGTAACCGCTCTGTTTGGAGCTCTTCCCAGAGTCACAGATCTCCAGGTCACATGATCATTAACAGGTCCTATGGTAAGGAAGCACCTGGTGGGCAGTGCCCAGGACACACCGCACATCCTCAGCTGTGCCAACAAGCCAGGAGGGTAGGGTGGGAGAATGTGGGATAAAAACAGTCTGATAGTATCTATAGGAAAGATTCAAAAGTGCTGATAAACAGGTAAAGGGGGCAAATAGAACGGCAAAAAGCTCACCATCCATGGGCATGAGGAAAAGCAACAGCAGCATAAGGGAGCAATCACTCAGGTGTCTCTTCTGAGGAATTTGTTTCTTCATAAAAAAAAGCTTTTGTAGTTAGTGTAAGTAATCACATCATTACACGTAACAAGGTCCCCCGAAGAAATCTCATTAGATGAAATGTGTTGGACTCCATGAAGAAATCACAGCAAAATCAATTTCTGTATATCAAATTGGATAGCTTTGATCCATTTTCTGCACCAGTGATGTAGAAATAAAAGAAATAAAAGAACAATAAAAGATCTTCTCACTAGATTGCTCTAATATTGTAGCTTTGCATTTTTCAAACATTGCCAGTAGACTTGCTTTTGCTGCTCAGGCAGTTTCCTATAAGTTCTAAAAAAGGTTTGTAAGTTCAGAATTCCTTGTGGGCCTTCTATGGAGTTCTCCTGATGTGGCAATGGCCGCTCTCCTCTCTTAGTGTTATTTAGGGCCTGAATAATCAAGCACTTCTACCAGACTTTGCCCCATTTGTGCAAATTAGGGAGCTGCAAAATCTAATATAACATTATTTACACTGCCGCATGTTTCAGCACATTAGCAGTGCAGTAACATGCTGAAACAATATAAATGATATTTTGCACCCCTGTCATTTGTACTGATGTGGAATATTCTGGTAAACGTGCTTGATAATTGGGGCCCTTAGTGTCTGATGAATAGTGTGATGTCTGGTGTCTGATGCTCATCCGTAATTTGTCTTTACCAGTCTTCTCTCTTTTCTAAGGTTCCATGCCAGAGACTCAAACTGGGCTGAATTATGGGAAGATTCTAATTTACACTCTGGAAGATCTGGATGACTATGATTTTAGAAAATTTAAGAGCACGTTGTCAGATTTCTCTTACCAGGACAGAGATCCCATCCCAAAGAGGCGACTGCAAAATGTTGATGCTGTTACCACGAAGGACGTCCTCACAGAATATTATGGTGACATAGTCACAGCTCTGGATGTTACTGCAGATGTGCTGAAATCAATTGGCCTCATGGGCCCTGCAGGGAGGCTGGAGGAGAAGAGAAATGGTGAGCTCAGCATTGGCTGTTTGTAACCTTCATTTCCCTATTACTATAAAAGGTTCAGTTAGAAAACATTTCCAGCATATTCCCCCATGAGGCAAAATGCCCCAATAGTGAAAAAGGAGCCTCACTACTGTACAGTTCCTCCTCCTCTCTCCAGCTCCATTTTGGCTGTTAGGAGGCGGCATCTTTCACTTAAAAGGGTTCTTACCTTTTGTCCTGTACCAGTGGTCACTACAGGTTCAGTGCTGCAGAACTAACCCAGTCACTTTATCGTGGCCCCAGCCACCTCCTGCACCTTTTGGGGCCAGACCACAGGGCCGGGATAGATCTCCATCAATCACTAGAGTGTGGCCACATCCTCTCCATTCATTGCAATGGAGTTAGTGGGAAAAACCTTACACGCCCCTCTCCATTGTAGTGAATGGAGGGGGCATGGCCACACCCCCTGTGACTAATAGAAGTGCCAGAGAATAGAGTTTCAGGCTCTGGATGACACGGAAGGTGGAGGCTGCTGGGTGGGCACCGAAAAATTGAGTTCTGGAGCACCAGACCTACAGTGATCAGCAACGCAGGACATAAGGTAAGTGCCCTTTTTGTTTTTATATTTTACTGATGAATGATTTAATTGTCACAGCAGTAGTAGTCACGGGTAACTTAATTGCAATTGAACACACAGGGCCGGCTCCAGGTTTCTGTGGGCCCTTGGGTGGCATGGTCTCAGTGGCCCCCTTTGTGGTGGAGAGTCGTGTCACACCCCCCAGCACTGGACATACTAATAGCCATCTGCAAACAGGGAAAGCGGAAGACTGCTGCACATTTCTGCAGGTTTCTCTGCTTCAGCAGCTATGTCTCTGCAGCATTTTTCCTTGTCCCCACTTGGCTGGCTCATGTGGATCAGGGGAGGATTGCTTTATTGTGGACCAAAACTCTAGAGTTTTGTCTACATAGCATGATCAATAGGGGGCATACACAAATGGATGCCCCACAGTGGGCCCCTCTGGGATTCTAGGGCAGTAATGTGCCATTTAGCAGCACACTCTGTAGGGGCAAAGTGCTCTGCTAATTGTAACTGTTCACCGCCAAGGGTTCCTGGAAGTAGGTGAGTATGTAGCATGGGTTGGGGTGTTTCAGGAGACGGATATAATGAGGAGAAGCCAACATCTGGATGCTCCCTAGGGATCATGCTATGTGTACCAAACTTCTAGAGTTATGGTCTACTACTTTAAAGTGCACCAAACACCTTTAAATCTGCCCTAAGCGTCTAAAAGAATCTAGGGTGAAATGGATCCTCGGGGGGAATCCTGATTTTCAATGCCCCTGTGTATACTTTCCTTAAACTGGAGAATGCACTGTGTGATCACCAGTTTGAGGTAACGGGTGAACCGAAGGTGTCTACAAATAGGGGCATCCCAAATTGGGAAAGCCAACCAAAACCTCGGGGGGGGGTAAATACTGGGTTTAAGAAGCAGTAGATAGGAGGCTAAGCAGCCTTTAAGAGACTTTAACCCTCTCCCCCTTGTGCTCAGTCTGGTCCAGGCAGAGAGCTTGTTCCCACAGTGGTCTCAGTGGTGGCATCCCTGCTCCCTCTGCTTTGTGCATTACAGCTGCACAGGTGAGCTGATGATCTGCTGACTGTGGCGCACGGAGCAATGGGAGAAGGGATACCAGGGCTGGCCAACCTCACTGTGACTGCTGCTGGAACTGTAAGAGAATGAGCTGCTCACTGAAGGGGGTGCGGGACTTCTTCAAAGTGAAGCAACAGCCTTGGTTTTCACTCTACTGAGAGGGGCATCAAAATGTACAAATTTAGGGATGGGGAAATCGGCCTTCCTAGAGTCTTTTAGATTCCAGGGAGGCAGATTTTCTCTGCTGTGTTTCTCTGCTGTATGAAACCTTCACCCATCGCCCACACAGCTTACCTTTCTGACAGTCCCAGATGACCACATCCCTGTCCTACCTGCTGCTGAGGTGCATGCCTGCACTCAGCCTTTCAGATAGGCCGGGGGCAGGAAAGCCCTACAGACTGCAGAGAGACCATGGATGCTGCCGCTCCCCTTTCTCTTTGTATAAACAGGGTTGTATGCTTTGCATTAATATGCATGGCATGCAGCGCTGATTGGACGAGAGCCCGCGCATGCACCAGGGGACCAGCAGAGGACGTTATGGGGGGTTTCACACAGTGTGGGATGGCAAATTGGGATCCCCCAGAATAACAGACCAATCACCAAGATAGTAAAAATCCTGCTGATTGGTTCACTTCCCATTCATTAAGTGTTTCCCCACATTCACAGTTAACCCCCACACATCCATCACCCAAAATACACCATTAAAGTGGAACAAAACCTGGGATTTTGACTATCCTGGGTTGTGTTGCCTGCTCTGGTGGCACCCAGAAATGGGATGTCCCACAGTGTAAAACCTCCCAGATTACCCATAACAAACTCATCTTTTCCTACTCCTACAGTGCATGCATCTGCTCTCGTCCAATCAGAACCATTTGCCATACATATGTAATGTTCAAATGGCTGATTACAACAATTGGGAGCAAGAGCATATCCAGGCGTCAGTGCGCTCCTGTCCCCAGCCTATCGGAAGGGCTGGACGCGGGAGCGCGTCTCAGTACAAAGAAGCTGGGGATGCAGATACGCTTGAATTTTTACCAAGCCGAGGGTGCCATTAGAAAAGGTGAGTTTAGTGGTGACCTGGGAGTTTTTACAAAACAAGGGCATCTCGTGTTGGGATGCCCCAGGGGAAGGACAGCGGCTGGCCCTGGAATCGTTTAGATTTCAGGGCCGGACATGCTGGGTTTTTTATCAATTTATCCAATTTGAGTCCACATGAACTGAAGACCAGTATACTAGTAACCTTTAAAATGTATTTTATTGTGTCAAACATTAAAATTCCATATTTCATTTCATTCATTTGTTGCAATTACTTCATCCACAAAATGAACGCGTTTCATGATAATAAATTCTTAATCTTGATCACCATAAAGTGGATCTATATGCAAATATATGACATTAGGTCTTCATTAGGCAGATTATGATTTCATAGAATATATAAGTATATAGTATATATGTTTGTGAATGTCCGGCGTGGGTGCGCTCACTGTTAGAAGGAAGCGCGAGACGAAGCCTCCAGCGCGCTCAGAGCCGCTGTGGTTGTCCGTCGCTTGTCCGTACATACCACAGCAGCTCTGAGCACTCTGATTGGACGAGCGCTCGCATAGGGGCGGGGTGAGGTGAGTTAGCTAGGGCGATCGGGGGGGTTTCATGGAGCGGGATCGGGGTGCCCAGCGGAAGTGGACCAAAACCCAGGATAGTAAAAATCCCGGGTATTGGTCCACTTTAACTGGATCAAGAAATTGCAACAAATAAAATGATGACATAAGTATATGGAGTTTAAATGGATGACACAATAAAATAAATGTTACTAGTATAGTGCTCTTCACTTCACGTGGACTCAAATTGAATGAATTGATAACATTGATGTACATAGTGATTGATATATATATATTGATATATATATATATGATTGATATATATATATATATATATATATATATATATATATGAGGGATAGATGGATTTTTCTCCTGTTTGTTAACTGTTTGATTAGGAGATTGGTCAGACAACAGTGAAAACGAAAAGAACATGATCAGTAATCATAAAGAGAAGAAATATTGAATAAGCATAGAAATGATTACAGTACCTAGTAGCCATCCCGCTGCCATATGGCCATGTACTCACAATGTCGACCAGCAGGGAGCGCCGCAGCCAGGGCGTGGCTGGTTGCCAAGTAACAGAGGACCTCGCTCTCTCCAGTGAATAAATGGGGGTGGAAGTGACAACACCAGCCCGGGCAAATCTGCCCAGCAACTGGTGATCCGCACGTCCAGCAGCCAGCAATAGGTGCAGGGACGGTGCGGAGCTAGCAATCTAGGTGAGACTGTCACAGTCCCGTCCAGGGAGCCAGAGTCTTCCACCCCCGGAGCGACGCTACCTAGCAGAACGGGACAGGCTACACCATAAACACAGTTATATATCACCAGATGCTGGGCAGATTTGCCCGGGCTGGTGATGTCCCTTCCGCCCCCTTTATTCACTGGAGAGAGCGAGGTCCTCTGTTACTTGGCAACCAGCCACGCTCTGGCTCTCCCCACTGGCCGACATTGTGAGTACATGGCCCTATGGCGGGTACAGCGGCGGGATGGCTACTAGGTACTGTAATCATTTCTATGCTTATTCAATATTTCTTCTCTTTATGATTACTGATTATGTTCTTTTCACTGTTGTCTGACCAGGGTGACGCAGCGCTGATGTCACTAATGACGTCAGGCGGGTTTTCTGCTGTGTCCCTATTGGCTGTTTATATGTTATAAGCATTCTAGTGTTTTGCTCCTGTTATGAAGGAGGTTCTCTAACACACCCGAAAAGTTGACAACTTGCTCTATTGATTCATTTGAATACAAGTGAATTTAGATAATTTTGTAGTGCTGGTTATTTGTTGGACTCTGCTTCACTACAGCCACATCCTCCTACTGGCTTTCATCTTCCCCCGGCCTCATCTCTGTTGTATCCCCATCAGCCGTGTCACACCAGGAGGCTACACCAGTCTTCCCCTCAGCCTGGTTATGGAGGATCTCCCCCTCTGTCCCTCTGTCTTCACCTTATTATACCTCTGCTCTATACATTGTAGCCTGAGGTTTTCCCTCCAATCTCAGCAGTTTCCTGTTGTTCTCTAAATGTATCTTATGCCCCTGACTCATTACTAAAGGGGAATCCTACACCCAGATTGTAATAGTCTGAATATATTCTCTTTTCATGTGTTGTGTTATACTCCCATCTAGTGACCAGGGTGGGAATAGCAACACATTTTATATTTTACTGAACAATTTGCACATAAACCCCTTTTTGAGCACCCAGATATGTGAGCGTGGTTTTTGATACTATCACACCAGTGATCCCTATTTTTTGTGGCTCATCCATGCATGTCTTATTGTCTAAGTACCATCTAAAGGGAGCAAGTTCTATAGGGTTAATCAGAGAATGCAAAGTGCTGGTGAATGAGAGATTCTGCCCCTGACAGTCATCATGGGGCAATGAGAAAGCAGATAATATAACCCACTGCCTGGAATGACATTTTCTTGCATAGGAAGGTGGCGCCATCTGCAGGAGCTGGAGGATTCTGCTGCCAGACTGGAAGGGAAGCGAGTGATGAGTTTGGCGTCTTCCCTTTATTGTATAGAAATATAGAGGAGCTCAGAAGCCTCGTGTTGCTGCTGCTTATTGATCACTTGTCTCATCTGACCATTATCAGCAATTTATTATACTATAAAATGTTTCTTCTCTTTCAGCATTAAGAATAAAGCCACCAGGAGACATTACAGGTTCGTCTTATATTTTATTATTTTACACAAAGTCTTGGAAGAGATGAGCATTGATATGAATGTTATTAATGGCAATAAAATATGGAGGGACAGAAGTGTCTCCCCCTGATCAGGCTTATTACCCCAGAACAAGATGTGATTGCAGACACAGTGCACAGTCCTATATGGGGAACACAGAGGCCGCCATACAAGAAGCTCAGCCATGCTCCCACACTGTGATGTTACATGGAAGGGGGTCTCCCTGCTGGATTCCTGAGCAGCAGAGGATCCGACCCCCCCCCCCCCCCCCCGCACCCTTATTGTAGAGACATCATGAAAGATCAGCCAATGGAAGTTTCCTTACTGTAATTGTGACTGATAGAATCTGGAGACACTGTGTCACATGACTCCTGGGCAGGGTTACAGCTTTCATTATGTGATTCAGTGCAGTGTAATTACCCCCTCCAACCCCCAGAGGGTGCTAATCTAAGACCAGTTACACCCTGTCCTGTATCATCCTAGGCAGCGTCATAGTATAAGGATTGTGATAGGTAAATGCAGGGCCAGCCATAGGTTATGTGGCACCCTGTGTGAGATTTGTCTGCTGTCCCCACCCACTCACACATACAAATACTTAACTTTTTTAGTGCCTGCACACAGACCCACTTGCCTGCAGATGGTCACCATTACATGATATTGGGCTTGCTGAAAGGTTACATATAGTGGGGCATCCCAAACTTACATGTTCCCACCATTGGGGTAATAAGCGGACTAGCAGTGATTAATGATTGTTAGTCCTCATTTGTCCAGAAAATCCCCCGATAAACTGTACATAGATCACACTGCCCACAGATGTCAAAGAAGAGACCAAATATGGAGAAATCACACAGAGAATTAACTACAGAATAATTATCTCCCAATATTAATTCAAATAAACTGCAATCAGAGTATAAATCGTAGCAGAGAAATCACAAAAATACCATATTTTTCGCCCTATAGGACGCACCTGACCATAAGACGCACCTAGGATTTGGGGGAGGAAAATAAGAAAAAAATATTTTAAACTAAAAACGCACAATTACAGACAGTGAGCCATTCCCCCAATTCCATTCCCATAGGCCATGTGGAATGCCCCCATTCCATAGACAGTGTAGCATGCCCCAATCCCATTCCCCGTATACCCAGTGTGGCATTCCCCCTCCCATTCCCCATATAGACAGTGTGACATTCCCCTCCCATTCCCCATATAGGCAGTGTGACATTCCCCCCTCCCATTCCCCGTATACCCAGTGTGGCATTCCCCCTCCCATTCCCCATATAGACAGTGTGACATTCCCCCTCCCATTCCCCATATAGGCAGTGTGACATTCTCCCTCCCATTCCCCATATAGGCAGTGTGACATTCCCCCCTCCCATTCCCCATATAGGCAATGTGCCATCCCCCCCCTCCCATTCCCTATATAGGCAGTGTGACATTCCCCCCTCCCATTCCCCATATAGGCAATGTGCCATCCCCCCCCTCCCATTCCCCATATAGGCAGTGTGACATTCCCCCCTCCCATTCCCCATATAGGCAATGTGCCATCCCCCCCCTCCCATTCCCCATATAGGCAGTGTGACATTCCCCCCTCCCATTCCCCATATAGGCAATGTGCCATCCCCCCCCTCCCATTCCCCATATAGACAGTGTGACATTCCCCCCCTCCCATTCCCCATATAGGCAGTGTGACATTCCCCCCCTCCCATTCCCTATATAGGCAGTGTAGCATCCCCCTCCCATTCCCCATATAGGCAGTGTGGCATTCCCCCTCCCATTCCCCATATAGGCAGTGTGACATTCCCCCCCTCCCATTCCCCATATAGGCAGTGTGGCATTCCCCCTCCCATTCCCCATATAGGCAGTGTGACATCCCCCCCCATTCCCCATATAGGCAGTGTGGTATTCCCCCCTCCCATTCCCCATATAGGCAGTGTGACATTCCCCCCTCCCATTCCCCATATAGGCAGTGTGACATTCCCCCTCCCATTCCCCATATAGGCAGTGTGACATTCCCCCCCTCCCATTCCCCATATAGGCAGTGTGACATTCCCCCTCCCATTCCCCATATAGGCAGTGTGACATTCCCCCCTCCCATTCCCCATATAGGCAGTGTGACATTCCCCCTCCCATTCCCCATATAGGCAGTGTGACATTCCCCCCTCCCATTCCCCATATAGGCAGTGTGACATTCCCCCCTCCCATTCTCCATATAGGCAGTGTGACATTCCCCCCTCCCATTCCCCATATAGACAGTGTGACATTCCCCCCTCCCATTCCCCATATAGGCAGTGTGACATTCCCCCTCCCATTCCCCATATAGGCAGTGTGACATTCCCCCTCCCATTCCCCATATAGGCAGTGTGGCATTCCCCCTCCCATTCCCCATATAGGCAGTGTGACATTCCCCCTCCCATTCCCCATATAGGCAGTGTGGCATCCCCCCTCCCATTCCCCATATAGGCAGTGTGGCATTCCCCCTCCCATTCCCCATATAGGCAGTGTGACGTTCCCCCTCCCATTCCCCATATAGGCAGTGTGACATTCCCCCTCCCATTCCCCATATAGGTAGTGTGACATCCCCCCTCCCATTCCCCATATAGGCAGTGTGACATTCCCCCTTCCCATTCCCCATATAGGCAGTGTGGCATCCCCCTCCCATTCCCCATATAGGCAGTGTGACATTCCCCCTCCCATTCCCCATATAGGCAGTGTGACATCCCCCCTCCCATTCCATATATAGGCAGTGAGGCATGCCCCCCTCCCATTTCCCATATAGGCAGTGTGACATTCCTCCTCCCATTCCCCATATAGGCAGTGTGACATTCCCCCTCCCATTCCCCATATAGGCAGTGTGACATCCCCCCTCCCATTCCCCATATAGGCAGTGAGGCATGCCCCCTCCCATTTCCCATATAGGCAGTGTGACATTCCCCCTCCCATTCCCCATATAGGCAGTGTGACATTCCCCCCTCCCATTCCCCATATAGACAGTGTGACATTCCCCCCTCCCATTCCCCATATAAGCAGTGTGACATCCCCCCTCCCATTCCCCATATAGGCAGTGTGACATTCCCCCCTCCCATTCCCCATATAGGCAGTGTGACATCCTCCCTCCCATTCCCCATATAGGCAGTGTGACTTTCCCCCTCCCATTCCCCATATAGGCAGTGTGGCATTCCCCCTCCCATTCCCCATATAAGCAGTGTGACATCCCCCCTCCCATTCCCCATATAGGCAGTGTGACATTCCCCCTTCCCATTCCCCATATAGGCAGTGTGGCATCCCCCCTCCCATTCCCCATATAGGCAGTGTGACATTCCCCCTCCCATTCCCCATATAGGCAGTGTGACATCCCCCCTCCCATTCCCCATATAGGCAGTGAGGCATGCCCCCTCCCATTCCCCATATAGGCAGTGTGACATTCCCCCTCCCATTCCCCATATAGGCAGTGTGACATTCCCCCTCCCATTCCCCATATAGGCAGTGTGACATTCCCCCTCCCATTCCCCATATAGGCAGTGTGACATTCCCCCCTCCCATTCCCCATATAGGCAGTGTGACATCCTCCCTCCCATTCCCCATATAGGCAGTGTGACTTTCCCCCTCCCATTCCCCATATAGGCAGTGTGGCATTCCCCCTCCCATTCCCCATATAAGCAGTGTGACATCCCCCCTCCCATTCCCCATATAGGCAGTGTGACATTCCCCCTTCCCATTCCCCATATAGGCAGTGTGGCATCCCCCCTCCCATTCCCCATATAGGCAGTGTGACATTCCCCCTCCCATTCCCCATATAGGCAGTGTGACATCCCCCCTCCCATTCCCCATATAGGCAGTGAGGCATGCCCCCTCCCATTCCCCATATAGGCAGTGTGACATTCCCCCTCCCATTCCCCATATAGGCAGTGTGACATCCCTCCTCTCATTCCCCATATAGGCAGTGAGGCATTCCCCCCTCCCATTTCCCATGTAGGCAGTGTGACATTCCCCCTCCCATTCCCCATATAGGCAGTGTGACATTCCCCCTCCCATTCCCCATATAGGCAGTGTGGCATTCCCCCCTCCCATTTCCCATGTAGGCAGTGTGACATTCCCCCTCCCATTCCCCATATAGGCAGTGTGACATTCCCCCTCCCATTCCCCATATAGGCAGTGTGACATCCCTCCTCTCATTCCCCATATAGGCAGTGAGGCATTCCCCCTCCCATTTCCCATGTAGGCAGTGTGACATTCCCCCCTCCCATTCCCCAGGTAGGCAGTGTGACATTCCCCCTCCCATTCCCCATATAGGCAGTGTGACATCCCCCCTCCCATTCCCCATATAGGCAGTGAGGCATGCCCCCCTTCCATTCCCCATATAGGCAGTGTGACATTATTATTATTATTATTGTTTATTTATATCGCGCCATCAACTTCCGTAGCGCTTTACAAGTAAGAATACAGACAAGGTAAAACAGATAGCACAGACAACAATACAAAATTAGATGCCACAGGTTAAAACCAAGTGTTGTGAGCACAGGAGACAATAGGGAGGAGTGCCCTGCCCTTACGAGCTTACAGACTAAAGGATGGGGGTGGAGACAAAGGGGGTGGGGTCACAAGTGGTAGAAGCTTGAGTATGGCTGCACGTGCCATTGAAGGTTATAGTGGTTGCTTAAGCCAGGTCATATGCTTGTCTGAAGAAGTGGGTTTTGAGGGCGCTTTTAAAGGCTTGGAGTGATGGAGAGTGGCGGATCGAGCGGGGGAGTGCATTCCAGAGAAGTGGGGAGGCACGGGAGAAGTCTTGAAGGCGGGAGTGCGAGGAAGTAACCAAGGAGGAGGACAGGAGAATGTCAGAGGCGGAGCGGAGGTTGCGTTTGGGTTGGTAATGCTGGATCAGAGATGAAATGTAGGAAGGGGCCTGGTTAGAGAGAGCTTTGTAGGTTAGCACTAGAAGTTTGAACTGAACTCTATGGGAGACAGGTAACCAGTGGAGGGATTGACAGAGGGGAGTAGCACTGGAGAAGCGAGAGGAGAGATGGATGAGGCGAGCAGCAGAGTTTAGGATAGATTGTAGGGGAGCCAGTCTGTTTGTTGGCAAACCACAGAGGAGGGTGTTGCAGTAGTCCAGTCGGGATATGACCAGGGCATGCACTAGCATTTTAGTGGTGACAGGTGAGAGGAAGGGACGGATGCGAGATATATTTTTGAGTTGGAGGCGACAGGAGGTGGCTAGGGAGTGAATCTGAGGTCTGAAGGAAAGAGAGGAGTCTAGAATGACACCCAGGCATCGAGCTTGAGGAGTTGCAGTTATTGTAAGATTATTTACAGAGATTGTGGTGTTAGAGATGGGAGGGGAGTGAGATGGTGGGAAAATGACCAGTTCAGTTTTGTCCATGTTCAGTTTAAGAGAGCGAGATGTCATGAAGGAAGAGATGGCTGTTAGACAGTCAGGAAGGCGGGAGAGAAGAGAAGAGAGATTTGGGCCAGAGAGGTAGATCTGAGTGTCGTCTGCATAAAAGTGATATTGGAAGCCTAGCGAGGTTATTAGTTGTCCTAGACCAGAAGTGTATATTGAAAAAAGTAGGGGTCCTAGGACTGATCCTTGTGGTACCCCTACAGACAGAGGCCGGGGAGAGGAAATGGCGTTTGAGTAAGATACACTAAATGTGCGGTTAGAGAGATAGGAGGAGAGCCAAGAGAGTGCGACACCTTGGATTCCAAGAGAAGAAAGAATATTGAGGAGCAGAGCATGGTCGACAGTGTCAAAAGCAGATGATAAGTCGAGAAGAATGAGAGCAGAGTAGTGGCCTTTGGATTTGGCTGTTAGTAGATCATTGGTGACTTTGGTGAGGGCCGTTTCGGTAGAGTGACATGAGCGGAAACCAGATTGGAGGGGATCTAGGAGGGAGTTTGTAGACAGATAGTTTGTAAGTTCTGTATGGACATGCTGTTCAAGAAGCTTTGATGAGAAAGGAAGCAGAGAGATTGGGCGGTAACTGGGGAGGGCAGAGGGGTCCAGAGATGGTTTTTTGATGAGTGGAGTTATAACAGCATGCTTATAGGCGGAGGGAAAGGCACCAGTGGAGAGGGAGAGGTTGAATAAAGATGTTAGGGCTGGAATGACAGATGGAGACAGTTGAGGGATAAGGTGGGATGGAATGGGATCAAGGGGGCAGGTGGTCAGGTGAGCCTTTGAGACCAGGGAGGAGACGCCTTGAGCAGTTAACACTGTGAAATGAGTTAATGAGTGGGACAAGGGGGATGTTGGTAGGAGAGAGGTGTTCTGGGGGGTGAAGCCACTTCGAATCTGGTCGATTTTGTCTTTGAAGTATGTGGCAAATTGCTCAGCCGTTAGCTGTGAGGATGGAGGAGGTGGCGGTGGGCGGAGAAGGGAGTTGAAAGTGTTAAATAGCTGTTTAGGATTCCGGGCCTGTGCCGATATGAGTGATGTGAAATATTCCTGTTTGGCAGATGAAAGGGCAGTCCTGAGTTCCTGAAGGGCTTTCTTGTATAACAGGAAGTCCTCCTTGGTTTTGGATTTCCTCCAATGCCGTTCAGCAACTCGAGAATGCCGTTTCAATGTTGCAGTGTTAGTGTTAAGCCATGGTTGTCTTTTTTTGGTCTGAGGGCGACTGTAGTTAAGGGGAGCAACAGAGTCAAGGGCAGCAGTTAGTGTGTTGTGGTAGTATGAAGCGGCAGCGCCTACATTGGTAAATGAGGGCAGGGTGTGAAGGGGATGTAAAGCATCAGAGAGAGATTGAAGGTCTAGGTTTCTGAGGTTCCTGCGAAGGATTGCAGGTTTGTATGCAGGCGGGGCAGTATTAAGGGAAGTGAGTGTTAGTGTTAGTAAGTTGTGATCAGAGAGGGGAAGTGGGGATGAAGAGACACTGGATACAGAGCAGAGGTGAGTAAAGAGCAGGTCAAGCGTGTGTCCATCTTTATGGGTGGAGCTGGTAGACCATTGTTTGAGGCCAAAGGAGGTGGTTAGGGATAATAGTTTGGTGGTTGCAGGGTTGTTGGTGTCAACGGGTATGTTGAAGTCCCCCATGATTATAGTTGGGATGTCAGAGGACAGGAAGTGGAGAAGCCAAGTTGAGAAGTGGTCCAGAAAGAGAGTGGCAGGTCCAGGAGGGCGATAGATAATGGCAATATTTAGGCGACAGGGAGAGTAGAGACGGACACAGTGAACTTCAAAAGAAGGGAAGGTAAGGGAGGGTAGAGCAGGGATTGGGTTAAATGAGCAGTATTCAGACAGAAGGATGCCAACACCTCCACCCTGTTTGTTGGTTGATCTTGGGGTGTGGCTGAACTGTAAGCCCCCATATGAGAGGGCAGCGGGTGAGGCTGTATTAGAGGGAGTGAGCCAGGTTTCAGTAAAGGCCATGAAAGTGAAGAGGTTGGTAGTGAAGAGGTCGTGAATGTATGCCAGTTTGTTGCACACTGAGCGTGCATTCCACAGTGCACAGGTGACAACGGGGGGAGTGCGTGGGGAGGGGGTGATTGTTAAGAGGTTGGCTAGGTTCCGTGTGTTTGCTGGCTTGCTACCATGGTGAAGGCTAGTCTGTGATGAGTTGTGGGGTGTGGAGGAGCGAGGAGGCGAAGGAAATGGACCTGGGTTTTGTGCAATATCACCAGCAGCAAGTAGGAGCAGAGAAAGGGAGAGGAGGTGACTGTGGGATTTGAAAGTGGCAGAGCGTGTTTTGCGGGTGCATGGAGAAAGGGAGAGAGATTTAGCCAGTGAGATAAATTCATGTGAGCAAAGGTAGGGGGAGGAGAGCAGTGATGGAGAGATATAGAGACACTTACCAGGTGCAGGGGGATGCTGGGAGGTTAGGAATTTTAGAGTCAGAGGAAGCAGGACTGTGAAATACCAGAGGAGCATTGTTCAGTCAAGCAGAGTCTGGTGCCTGTTCCCGTCTGGTCACTTCGGGCTCAATTCGGGCCTAATTCTTTGATGGACTTAAAAATCCTGGACTTGATAAATCCAGGACAGCAACCCAGGCTGACATGCAGCCATTCCTCACAAAGATATACCACTTGTGGAGAGAGACCTTGATTAGCTCAGTCAAACAGCTGGGGGGTGGGTGGTACTAGGGCAATAAAGTTGCTTAGCTGGGGTTATCAGGAGGGGAAGCTAAGGGGTCGCAAAACAAACAGTATTTATGTGAACAGTCTCATTGCATGGACAAAAGCAGTGATGGGTGACAACCTTATTGCAATACATATGGGAAATACAGAGATGAGCATACACAGATACAATGTCATGATACATGAAAAAGGTAAAGTAACAAGTCATTAGGGAGCAGATAAGTCCGTGTTGTCAGAGGACATACCCTAATGTGGACCCAGATTGGCTGGCAGTGAAGGGGTTAACGGGTGGTAGATTTGTCCGTGATGTCAGAGGACATACCCTAATGTGGACCCAGATTGGCTGGCAGTGAAGGGGTTAACGGGTGGTAGATTTGTCCGTGATGTCAGAGGACATACCTGTTGATGAAATAAAGGGATCGTCAGTAGCAGCATGGAGAAGATGATGAGCAGAGAAGTTCAGGATGCAATGATGTAAATTCGGGCCTAATTCTTTGATGGACTTAAAAATCCTGGACTTGATAAATCCAGGACAGCAGCCCAGGCTGACATGCAGCCATTCCTCACAAAGATATACCACTTGTGGAGAGAGACCTTGATTAGCTCAGTCAAACAGCTGGGGGGTGGGTGGTACTAGGGCAATAAAGTTGCTTAGCTGGGGTTATCAGGAGGGGAAGCTAAGGGGTCGCAAAACAAACAGTATTTATGTGAACAGTCTCATTGCATGGACAAAAGCAGTGATGGGTGACAACCTTATTGCAATACATATGGGAAATACAGAGATGAGCATACACAGATACAATGTCATGATACATGAAAAAGGTAAAGTAACAAGTCATTAGGGAGCAGATAAGTCCGTGTTGTCAGAGGACATACCCTAATGTGGACCCAGATTGGCTGGCAGTGAAGGGGTTAACGGGTGGTAGATTTGTCCGTGATGTCAGAGGACATACCCTAATGTGGACCCAGATTGGCTGGCAGTGAAGGGGTTAACGGGTGGTAGATTTGTCCGTGATGTCAGAGGACATACCTGTTGATGAAATAAAGGGATCGTCAGTAGCAGCATGGAGAAGATGATGAGCAGAGAAGTTCAGGATGCAATGATGTAAATTCGGGCCTAATTCTTTGATGGACTTAAAAATCCTGGACTTGATAAATCCAGGACAGCAGCCCAGGCTGACATGCAGCCATTCCTCACAAAGATATACCACTTGTCATCCCCCCTCCCATTCCCCATATAGGCAGTGTGGCATCCCCCCCTCCCATTCCCCATATAGGCAGTGTGACATTCCCCCTCCCATTCCCCATATAGGCAGTGTGACATTCCCCCCTCCCATTCCCCATATAGGCAGTGTGACATTCCCCCCCTCCCATTCCCCATATAGGCAGTGTGACATCCCCCTCCCATTCCCCATATAGGCAGTGTGACATTCCTCCCTCCCATTCCCCATATAGACAGTGTGACATTCCCCCCTCCCATTCTCCATATAGGCAGTGTGACATTCCCCCTCCCATTCTCCATATAGGCAGTGTGACATTCCCCTCCCATTCCCCATATAGGCAGTGTGACATCCCCCCTCCCATTCCCCATATAGGCAGTGTGACTTCCCCCCTCCCATTCCCCATATAGACAGTGTGACTTCCCCCCTCCCATTCCCCATATAGGCAGTGTGACATTCCCCCTCCCATTCTCCATATAGGCAGTGTGACATTCCCCCTTCCATTCCCCATATAGGCAGTGTGGAATCCCCCCTCCCATTCCCCATATAGACAGTGTGGCATTCCCCATCCCATTCTCCATATAGGCAGTGTGACATTCCCCTCCCATTCCCCATATAGACAGTGTGACATCCCCCCTCCCATTCCCCATATAGGCAGTGTGGAATCCCCCTC
Source organism: Gastrophryne carolinensis (assembly GCA_027917425.1). NCBI lineage: Eukaryota > Metazoa > Chordata > Amphibia > Anura > Microhylidae > Gastrophryne > Gastrophryne carolinensis. Next base: position 809,710 of record JAQIHN010000003.1, read on the forward strand.
CCATTCTCCATATAGGCAGTGTGACATTCCCCTCCCATTCCCCATATAGACAGTGTGACTTCCCCCCTCCCATTCCCCATATAGGCAGTGTGGAATCCCCCTCCCATTCTCCATATAGGCAGTGTGACATTCCCCTCCCATTCCCCATATAGACAGTGTGACATCCCCCCTCCCATTCCCCATATAGACAGTGTGGCATTCCCCCCTCCCATTCCCCATATAGACAGTGTGACATTCCCCCTCCCATTCTCCATATAGGCAGTGTGACATTCCCCCTCCCATTCTCCATATAGGCAGTGTGACATTCCCTCCTCCCATTCCCCATATAGGCAGTGTGACATTCCCCCTCCCATTCTCCATATAGGCAGTGTGACATTCCCCCTCCCATTCTCCATATAGGCAGTGTGACATTCCCCCTCCCATTCTCCATATAGGCAGTGTGACATTCCCCTCCCATTCCCCATATAGGCAGTGTGGAATCCCCCTCCCATTCTCCATATAGGCAGTGTGACATCCCCCCTCCCATTCCCCATATAGGCAGTGTGGCATTCCCCCCTCCCATTCCCCATATAGACAGTGTGACATCCCCCCTCCCATTCCCCATATAGGCAGTGTGGCATTCCCCCCTCCCATTCTCCATATAGGCAGTGTGGCATTCCCCCTCCCATTCCCCATATAGACAGTGTGACATTCCCCCTCCCATTCCCCATATAGGCAGTGTGACATTCCTCCTCCCATTCCCCATATAGGCAGTGTGGCATTCCCCCCTCCCATTCCCCATATAGGCAGTGTGACATCCCCCCTCCCATTCCCCATATAGGCAGTGTGACATTCCCCCCTCCCATTCCCCATATAAGCAGTGTGACATTCTCCCTCCCATTCCCCATATAAGCAGTGTGACATTCCCCTCCCATTCCCCATATAGGCAGTGTGACATTCCCCATCCCATTCCCCATATAGGCAGTGTGACATTCCCCATCTCATTCCCCATATAGGCAGTGTGACATTCCCCCCTCCCATTCCCCATATAAGCAGTGTGACATTCTCCCTCCCATTCCCCATATAAGCAGTGTGACATTCCCCTCCCATTCCCCATATAGGCAGTGTGACATTCCCCATCCCATTCCCCATATAGGCAGTGTGACATTCCCCATCCCATTCCCCATATAGGCAGTGTGACATTCCCCATCTCATTCCCCATATAGGCAGTGTGACATTCCCCCTCCCATTCCCCATATAGGCAGTGTGACATTCCCCCTCCCATTTCCCATATAGGCAGTGTGACATTCCCCCTCCCATTCCCCATATAGGCAGTGTGACATTCCCCCTCCCATTCCCCATATAGGCAGTGTGACATTACCCCTCCCATTCCCCATATAGGCAGTGTGACATTCCCCATCCCATTCCCCATATAGGCAGTGTGACATTCCCCCTCCCATTCCCCATATAGGCAGTGTGACATCCCCCCTCCCATTCCCCATATAGGCAGTGTGACATTCCCCCTCCCATTCCCCATATAGGCAGTGTGGCATTCCCCTCCCATTCCCCATATAGGCAGTGTGACATTCCCCTCCCATTCCCCATATAGGCAGTGTGACATTCCCCCCTCCCATTCCCCATATAGGCAGTGTGACATTCTCCCTCCCATTCCCCATATAGGCAGTGTGACATTCCCCTCCCATTCCCCATATAGGCAGTGTGACATTCCCCATCCCATTCCCCATATAGGCAGTGTGACATTCCCCATCCCATTCCCCATATAGGCAGTGTGACATCCCCCCTCCCATTCCCCATATAGGCAGTGTGACATTCCCTCCTCCCATTCCCCATATAGGCAGTGTGACATTCCCCCTCCCATTCCCCATATAGGCAGTGTGACATCCCCCTCCCATTCCCCATATAGGCAGTGTGACATTCCTCCCTCCCATTCCCCATATAGGCAGTGTGACATTCCCCATCTCATTCCCCATATAGGCAGTGTGACATTCCCCATCCCATTCCCCATATAGGCAGTGTGACATTCCCCATCCCATTCCCCATATAGGCAGTGTGACATTCCCCATCCCATTCCCCATATAGGCAGTGTGACATCCCCCCTCCCATTCCCCATATAGGCAGTGTGACATTCCCTCCTCCCATTCCCCATATAGGCAGTGTGACATTCCCCCTCCCATTCCCCATATAGGCAGTGTGACATTCCCCATCTCATTCCCCATATAAGCAGTGTGACATTCCCCCTCCCATTCCCCATATAGGCAGTGTGACATTCCCCCTCCCATTCCCCATATAGGCAGTGTGACATTCCCCATCCCATTCCCCATATAGGCAGTGTGACATTCCCCCCTCCCATTCCCCATATAGGCAGTGTGACATTCCCCCTCCCATTCCCCATATAGGCAGTGTGACATCCCCCCTCCCATTCCCCATATAGGCAGTGTGACATTCCCCATCCCATTCCCCATATAGGCAGTGTGACATTCCCCCTCCCATTCCCCATATAGGCAGTGTGACATTCCCCCCTCCCATTCCCCATATAGGCAGTGTGGCATTCCCTCTTCCATTCCCCATATAGGCAGTGTGACATTCCCCCTCCCATTCCCCATATAGGCAGTGTGACATTCCCCCCTCCCATTCCCCATATAGGCAGTGTGACATTCCCCCTCCCATTCCCCATATAGGCAGTGTGACATTCCCCCCTCCCATTCCCCATATAAGCAGTGTGACATTCTCCCTCCCATTCCCCATATAAGCAGTGTGACATTCCCCTCCCATTCCCCATATAGGCAGTGTGACATTCCCCATCCCATTCCCCATATAGGCAGTGTGACATTCCCCATCCCATTCCCCATATAGGCAGTGTGACATTCCCCCTCCCATTCCCCATATAGGCAGTGTGACATTCCCCTCCCATTCCCCATATAGACAGTGTGACATTCCTCCCTCCCATTCCCCATATAGGCAGTGTGACATTCCCCCTCCCATTCCCCATATAGGCAGTGTGGCATTCCCCCTCCCATTCCCCATATAGGCAGTGTGACATTCCCCATCTCATTCCCCATATAGGCAGTGTGACATTCCTCCTCCCATTCCCCATATAGACAGTGTGGCATTCCCCCTCCCATTCCCCATATAGGCAGTGTGACATTCCCCCTCCCATTCCCCATATAGACAGTGTGGCATTCCCCCTCCCATTTCCCATATAGGCAGTGTGACATTCCTCCTCCCATTCCCCATATAGACAGTGTGGCATTCCCCCTCCCATTCCCCATATAGGCAGTGTGACATTCCCCCTCCCATTCCCCATATAGACAGTGTGGCATTCCCCCTCCCATTCCCCATATAGGCAGTGTGACATCCCCCCTTCCCATTCCCCATATAGGCAGTGTGACATTCCCCATCCCATTCCCCATATAGGCAGTGTGACATTCCCCATCCCATTCCCCATATAGGCAGTGTGACATTCCCCCTCCCATTCCCCATATAGGCAGTGTGACATCCCCCCTCCCATTCCCCATATAGGCAGTGTGGCATCCCCCCTCCCATTCCCCATATAGGCAGTGTGACATTCCCCCTCCCATTCCCCATATAGACAGTGTGACATTCCCCATCCCATTCCCCATATAGGCAGTGTGACATTCCTCCTCCCATTCCCCATATAGACAGTGTGGCATTCCCCCTCCCATTCCCCATATAGGCAGTGTGACATTCCCCCTCCCATTCCCCATATAGACAGTGTGGCATTCCCCCCTCCCATTCCCCATATAGGCAGTGTGGCATCCCCCCTCCCATTCCCCATATAGGCAGTGTGACATTCCCCCTCCCATTCCCCATATAGACAGTGTGACATTCCCCATCCCATTCCCCATATAGGCAGTGTGACATTCCCCCTCCCATTCCCCATATAGGCAGTGTGACATTCCCCCTCCCATTCCCCATATAGGCAGTGTGACATTCCCCCTCCCATTCCCCATATAGACAGTGTGGCATTCCCCCCTCCCATTCCCCATATAGGCAGTGTGACATTCCCCCTCCCATTCCCCATATAGGCAGTGTGGCATTCCCCCCTCCCATTCCCCATATAGGCAGTGTGACTTCCCCCCTCCCATTCCCCATATAGGCAGTGTGACATTCCCCCTCCCATTCCCCATATAGACAGTGTGACATTCCCCATCCCATTCCCCATATAGGCAGTGTGACATTCCTCCTCCCATTCCCCATATAGGCAGTGTGACATTCCCCCTCCCATTCCCCATATAGGCAGTGTGACATTCCCCCTCCCATTCCCCATATAGGCAGTGTGACATTCCCCCTCCCATTCCCCATATAGGCAGTGTGACATTCCTCCTCCCATTCCCCATATAGGCAGTGTGACATTCCCCCCTCCCATTCCCCATATAGACAGTGTGACATTCCCCCTCCCATTCCCCATATAGGCAGTGTGACATTCCCCCTCCCATTCTCCATATAGGCAGTGTGACTTCCCCCCTCCCATTCCCCATATAGGCAGTGTGACATTCCCCCTCCCATTCTCCATATAGGCAGTGTGACATCCCCCCTCCCATTCCCCATATAGACAGTGTGACTTCCCCCCTCCCATTCCCCATATAGGCAGTGTGACATTCCCCTCCCATTCCCCATATAGACAGTGTGACTTCCCCCCTCCCATTCCCCATATAGACAGTGTGACTTCCCCCCTCCCATTCCCCATATAGGCAGTGTGACATTCCCCTCCCATTCCCCATATAGACAGTGTGACATTCCTCCCTCCCATTCCCCATATAGGCAGTGTGGCATTCCCCCTCCCATTCCCCATATAGGCAGTGTGACATTCCCCCTCCCATTCCCCATATAGGCAGTGTGACATTCCTCCTCCCATTCCCCATATAGGCAGTGTGACATTCCCCCTCCCATTCCCCATATAGGCAGTGTGACATTCCCCCTCCCATTCCCCATATAGGCAGTGTGACATTCCCCCTCCCATTCCCCATATAGGCAGTGTGACATTCCCCCTCCCATTCTCCATATAGGCAGTGTGACTTCCCCCCTCCCATTCCCCATATAGGCAGTGTGACATTCCCCCTCCCATTCTCCATATAGGCAGTGTGACATCCCCCCTCCCATTCCCCATATAGACAGTGTGACTTCCCCCCTCCCATTCCCCATATAGGCAGTGTGACATTCCCCTCCCATTCCCCATATAGACAGTGTGACTTCCCCCCTCCCATTCCCCATATAGGCAGTGTGACATTCCCCTCCCATTCCCCATATAGACAGTGTGACTTCCCCCCTCCCATTCCCCATATAGGCAGTGTGACATTCCCCCTCCCATTCCCCATATAGGCAGTGTGACATTCCCCTCCCATTCCCCATATAGACAGTGTGACTTCCCCCCTCCCATTCCCCATATAGGCAGTGTGGCATTCCCCCTCCCATTCCCCATATAGGCAGTGTGACATTCCCCCCCTCCCATTCCCCATATAGGCAGTGTGACATCCCCCCTCCCATTCCCCATATAGGCAGTGTGACATTCCTCCTCCCATTCCCCATATAGGCAGTGTGACATTCCCCCTCCCATTCCCCATATAGGCAGTGTGACATTCCCCCTCCCATTCCCCATATAGGCAGTGTGGCATTCCCCCTCCCATTCCCCATATAGGCAGTGTGACATTCCCCCCCTCCCATTCCCCATATAGGCAGTGTGACATTCCTCCCTCCCATTCCCCATATAGGCAGTGTGACATTCCTCCTCCCATTCCCCATATAGACAGTGTGACATTCCCCCTCCCATTCCCCATATAGGCAGTGTGACATCCCCCCTCCCATTCCCCATATAGGCAGTGTGACATCCCCCCCTCCCATTCCCCATATAGGCAGTGTGACATTCCCCCTCCCATTCCCCATATAGGCAGTGTGGCATTCCCCCCTCCCATTCCCCATATAGGCAGTGTGACATCCCCCCTCCCATTCCCCATATAGGCAGTGTGACATTCCCCCTCCCATTCCCCATATAGGCAGTGTGGCATTCCCCCCTCCCATTCCCCATATAGGCAGTGTGACATTCCCCTCCCATTCCCCATATAGACAGTGTGACTTCCCCCCTCCCATTCCCCATATAGGCAGTGTGACATTCCCCTCCCATTCCCCATATAGACAGTGTGACATTCCCCTCCCATTCCCCATATAGGCAGTGTGACTTCCCCCCTCCCATTCCCCATATAGGCAGTGTGGCATTCCCCCTCCCATTCCCCATATAGGCAGTGTGACATTCCCCCCCTCCCATTCCCCATATAGGCAGTGTGACATCCCCCCTCCCATTCCCCATATAGGCAGTGTGACATTCCTCCTCCCATTCCCCATATAGGCAGTGTGACATTCCCCCTCCCATTCCCCATATAGGCAGTGTGACATTCCCCCTCCCATTCCCCATATAGGCAGTGTGACATTCCCCCCTCCCATTCCCTATATAGACAGTGTGACATTCCCCCTCCCATTCCCCATATAGGCAGTGTAGCATTCCCCTCCCATTCCCCATATAGACAGTGTGACATTCCCCCTCCCATTCCCCATATAGGCAGTGTAGCATTCCCCCTCCCATTCCCCATATAGGCAGTGTGGCATTCCCCCCTCCCATTCCCCATATAGGCAGTGTGGCATTCCCCCTCCCATTCCCCATATAGGCAGTGTGACATTCCCCCTCCCATTCCCCATATAGGCAGTGTGACATTCCCCCCCTCCCATTCCCCATATAGGCAGTGTGACATTCCTCCCTCCCATTCCCCATATAGGCAGTGTGACATTCCTCCTCCCATTCCCCATATAGACAGTGTGACATTCCCCCTCCCATTCCCCATATAGGCAGTGTGACATCCCCCCTCCCATTCCCCATATAGGCAGTGTGACACCCCCCCCTCCCATTCCCCATATAGGCAGTGTGACATTCCCCCTCCCATTCCCCATATAGGCAGTGTGACATTCCCCCTCCCATTCCCCATATAGGCAGTGTGACATTCCTCCCTCCCATTCCCCATATAGGCAGTGTGACATTCCCCCCTCCCATTCCCCATATAGGCAGTGTGACATTCCCCCTCCCATTCCCCATATAGGCAGTGTGGCATTCCCCCTCCCATTCCCCATATAGGCAGTGTGACATTCCCCCTCCCATTCCCCATATAGGCAGTGTGACATCCCCCCTCCCATTCCCCATATAAGCAGTGTGACATCCCCCCTCCCATTCCCCATATAGGCAGTGTGACATTCCCCCTCCCATTCCCCATATAGGCAGTGTGACATTCCCCCTCCCATTCCCCATATAGGCAGTGTGACATCCCCCCTCCCATTCCCCATATAGGCAGTGTGACATTCCCCCCTCCCATTCCCCATATAGGCAGTGTGACATTCTCCCTCCCATTCCCCATATAGGCAGTGTGACATTCCCCCCTCCCATTCCCCATATAGGCAGTGTGACATTCCCCCTCCCATTCCCCATATAGGCAGTGTGACATTCCCCCTCCCATTCCCCATATAGGCAGTGTGACATCCCCCCTCCCATTCCCCATATAGGCAGTGTGACATCCCCCCTCCCATTCCCCATATAGACAGTGTGACATTCCCCCTCCCATTCCCCATATAGGCAGTGTGGCATTCCCCCTCCCATTCCCCATATAGGCAGTGTGACACTCCCCCTCCCATTCCCCATATAGGCAGTGTGGCATTCCCCCTCCCATTCCCCATATAGGCAGTGTGACATTCCCCCCTCCCATTCCCCATATAGGCAGTGTGACATTCTCCCTCCCATTCCCCATATAGGCAGTGTGACATTCCCCCCTCCCATTCCCCATATAGGCAGTGTGGCATCCCCCTCACATTCCCCATATAGACAGTGTGACATTCCCCCTCCCATTCCCCATATAGGCAGTGTGACATTCCCCCTCCCATTCCCCATATAGGCAGTGTGACATTCCCCCTCCCATTCCCCATATAGGCAGTGTGACATTCCCCCCTCCCATTCTCCATATAGGCAGTGTGACATTCCCCCTCCCATTCTCCATATAGGCAGTGTGACATTCCCCCTCCCATTCTCCATATAGGCAGTGTGACATTCCCCCTCCCATTCCCCATATAGGCAGTGTGACATTCCCCCTCCCATTCCCCATATAGGCAGTGTGACATCCTCCCTCCCATTCCCCATATAGGCAGTGTGACATTCCCCCTCCCATTCCCCATATAGGCAGTGTGACATCCTCCCTCCCATTCCCCATATAGGCAGTGTGACATTCCCCCTCCCATTCCCCATATAGGCAGTGTGACATCCTCCCTCCCATTCCCCATATAGGCAGTGTGACATTCCCCCTCCCATTCCCCATATAGGCAGTGTGACATCCTCCCTCCCATTCCCCATATAGGCAGTGTGACATCCCCCCCTCCCATTCCCCATATAGGCAGTGTGACATCCTCCCTCCCATTCCCCATATAGGCAGTGTGACATTCCCCCTCCCATTCCCCATATAGGCAGTGTGGCATTCCCCCTCCCATTCCCCATATAAGCAGTGTGACATTCCCCCCTCCCATTCCCCATATAGGCAGTGTGGCATCCCCCCTCCCATTCCCCATATAGGCAGTGTGACATTCCCCCTCCCATTCCCCATATAGGCAGTGTGGCATCCCCCCTCCCATTCCCCATATAGGCAGTGTGACATTCCCCCTCCCATTCCCCATATAGGCAGTGTGGCATCCCCCCTCCCATTCCCCATATAGGCAGTGTGACATTCCTCCTCCCATTCCCCATATAGGCAGTGTGACATTCCCCCCTCCCATTCCCCATATAGGCAGTGTGACATCCCCCCTCCCATTCCCCATATAAGCAGTGTGACATCCCCCCTCCCATTCCCCATATAGGCAGTGTGACATTCCCCCTCCCATTCCCCATATAGGCAGTGTGACATTCCCCCTCCCATTCCCCATATAGGCAGTGTGACATCCCCCCTCCCATTCCCCATATAAGCAGTGTGACATCCCCTCTCCCATTCCCCATATAGGCAGTGTGACATTCCCCCTCCCATTCCCCATATAGGCAGTGTGGCATTCCCCCTCCCATTCCCCATATAAGCAGTGTGACATCCCCCCTCCCATTCCCCATATAGGCAGTGTGACATTCCCCCCTCCCATTCCCCATATAGGCAGTGTGATATTCCCCCTCCCATTCCCCATATAGGCAGTGTGACATTCCCCCCTCCCATTCCCCATATAGGCAGTGTGACATTCCCCCTCCCATTCCCCATATAGGCAGTGTGACATTCCCCCTCCCATTCCCCATATAGGCAGTGTGACATTCCCCCTCCCATTCCCCATATAGGCAGTGTGACATTCCCCCTCCCATTCCCCATATAGGCAGTGTGACATCCCCCCCTCCCATTCCCCATATAGGCAGTGTGACATCCCCCTCCCATTCCCCATATAGGCAGTGTGACATTCCCCCCTCCCATTCCCCATATAGGCAGTGTGACATTCCCCCCTCCCATTCCCCATATAGGCAGTGTGACATTCCCTCCTCCCATTCCCCATATAGGCAGTGTGACATCCCCCCCTCCCATTCCCCATATAGACAGTGTGGCATCCCCCCCCTCCCATTCCCCATATAGGCAGTGTGGCATCCCCCCTCCCATTCCCCATATAGGCAGTGTGACATTCCCTCCTCCCATTCCCCATATAGGCAGTGTGACATCCCCCCTCCCATTCCCCATATAGGCAGTGTGGCATCCCCCCCCTCCCATTCCCCATATAGGCAGTGTGGCATCCCCCCTCCCATTCCCCATATAGGCAGTGTGACATTCCCTCCTCCCATTCCCCATATAGGCAGTGTGACATCCCCCCTCCCATTCCCCATATAGGCAGTGTGGCATTCCCCCCTCCCATTCCCCATATAGGCAGTGTGGCATTCCCCCCTCCCATTCCCCATATAGGCAGTGTGACATCCCCCCTTCCCATTCCTCATATAGGCAGTGTGGCATTCCCTCCTCCCATTCTCCATATAGGCAGTGTGACATCCTCCCTCCCATTCCCCATATAGGCAGTGTGACATTCCCCCCCTCCCATTCCCCATATAGGCAGTGTGACATCCTCCCTCCCATTCCCCATATAGGCAGTGTGACATCCCCCCCTCCCATTCCCCATATAGGCAGTGTGGCATTCCCCCTCCCATTCCCCATATAGGCAGTGTGACATTCCCTCCTCCCATTCCCCATATAGGCAGTGTGGCATCCCCCCCTCCCATTCCCCATATAGGCAGTGTGACATTCCCCCCTCCTATTCCCCATATAGGCAGTGTGACATCCCCCCTCCCATTCCCCATATAGGCAGTGTGACATCCCCCCTCCCATTCCCCATATAGGCAGTGTGGCATCCCCCCCTCCCATTCCCCATATAGGCAGTGTGGCATCCCCCCTCCCATTCCCCATATAGGCAGTGTGACATCCCCCCTCCCATTCCCCATATAGGCAGTGTGGCATTCCTCCCTCCCATTCCCCATATAGGCAGTGTGGCACCCCCTCTCATTCCCCATATAGGCAGTGTGGCATCCCCCCTCCCATTCCCCATATAGGCAGTGTGGCATTCCCCCTCCCATTCCCCATATAGGCAGTGTGGCATTCCCCCTCCCATTCCCCATATAGGCAGTGTGGCATTCCCCCTCCCATTCCCCATATAGGCAGTGTGACATTCCCCCCTCCCATTCCCCATATAGGCAGTGTGACATTCCCCCTCCCATTCCCCATATAGGCAGTGTGGCATTCCCCCTCCCATTCCCTATATAGGCAGTGTGACATTCCCCCTCCCATTCCCCATATAGACAGTGTGGCATCCCCCTCCCATTCCCCATATAGGCAGTGTGGCATTCCCTCCTCCCATTCCCTATATAGGCAGTGTGGCATCCCCCCTCCCATTCCCCATATAGGCAGTGTGGAATCCCCCTCCGATTCCCCATATAGGCAGTGTGACATCCCCCCTCCCATTCCCCATATAGGCAGTGTGACATCCCCCCTCCCATTCCCCATATAGGCAGTGTGACATTCCTCCTCCCATTCTCCATATAGGCAGTGTGACATCCCCCCTCCCATTCCCCATATAGGCAGTGTGACATCCCCCCTCCCATTCCCCATATAGGCAGTGTGACATTCCCCCTCCCATTCCCCATATAGGCAGTGTGACATCCCCCCTCCCATTCCCCATATAGGCAGTGTGACATCCCCCCTCCCATTCCCCATATAGGCAGTGTGACATTCCCCCTCCCATTCCCCATATAGGCAGTGTGACATTCCCCCTCCCATTCCCCATATAGGCAGTGTGACATTTCCCCTCCCATTCCCCATATAGGCAGTGTGACATCCCCCCTCCCATTCCCCATATAGGCAGTGTGACATCCCCCCTCCCATTCCCCATATAGGCAGTGTGGCATGCCCCCCTCCCATTCCCCATATAGGCAGTGTGGCATCCCCCCTCCCATTCCCCATATAGACAGTGTGACATTCCCCCTCCCATTCCCCATATAGGCAGTGTGACATCCCCCCTCCCATTCCCCATATAGGCAGTGTGACATTCCCCCTCCCATTCCCCATATAGGCAGTGTGGCATTCCTCCTCCCATTCCCCATATAGGCAGTGTGACATTCCCCCTCCCATTCCCCATATAGGCAGTGTGACATTTCCCCTCCCATTCCCCATATAGGCAGTGTGACATCCCCCCTCCCATTCCCCATATAGGCAGTGTGACATTCCCCCCTCCCATTCTCCATATAGGCAGTGTGGCATTCCCCCTCCCATTCCCCATATAGGCAGTGTGACATTCCCCCCTCCCATTCCCCATATAGGCAGTGTGACATTCCCCCCTCCCATTCTCCATATAGGCAGTGTGACATTCCCCCCTCCCATTCCCCATATAGGCAGTGTGGCATTCCCCCTCCCATTCCCCATATAGGCAGTGTGACATTCCCCCCTCCCATTCCCCATATAGGCAGTGTGACATTCCCCCCTCCCATTCCCCATATAGGCAGTGTGACATCCCCCCTCCCATTCCCCATATAGGCAGTGTGACATTCCCCCCTCCCATTCTCCATATAGGCAGTGTGACATTCCCCCCTCCCATTCCCCATATAGGCAGTGTGACATTCCCCCTCCCATTCCCCATATAGGCAGTGTGACATTCCCCCCTCCCATTCCCCATATAGGCAGTGTGACATTCCCCCCTCCCATTCCCCATATAGGCAGTGTGACATTCCCCCTCCCATTCCCCATATAGGCAGTGTGACATTCCCCCCTCCCATTCCCCATATAGGCAGTGTGACATTCCCCCCTCCCATTCCCCATATAGGCAGTGTGACATTCCCCCTCCCATTCCCCATATAGGCAGTGTGACATTCCCCCCTCCCATTCCCCATATAGGCAGTGTGACATTCCCCCCCTCCCATTCCCCATATAGGCAGTGTGACATTCCCCCCTCCCATTCCCCATTATAGGCAGTGTGGCATCCCCCCTCCCATTCCCCATATAGGCAGTGTGACATCCCCCCTCCCATTCCCCATATAGGCAGTGTGGCATTCCCCCTTCCATTCCCCCATATAGGCAGTGTGACATCCCCCCTCCCATTCCCCATATAGGCAGTGTGGCATTCCCCCTCCCATTCCCCATATAGGCAGTGTGGCATTCCCCCTCCCATTCCCCATATAGGCAGTGTGACATCCCCCCTCCCATTCCCCATATAGGCAGTGTGACATTCCCCCTCCCATTCCTCATATAGGCAGTGTGACATTCCCCCTCCCATTCCCCATATAGGCAGTGTGACATTCCCCCCTCCCATTCCCCATATAGGCAGTGTGACATTCCCCCCTCCCATTCCCCATATAGGCAGTGTGACATTCCCCCCCTCCCATTCCCCATATAGGCAGTGTGACATTCCCCCCTCCCATTCCCCATATAGGCAGTGTGACATCCCCCCTCCCATTCCCCATATAGGCAGTGTGACATTCCCCCCTCCCATTCCCCATATAGGCAGTGTGACATCCCCCCTCCCATTCCCCATATAAGCAGTGTGACATTCCCCCTCCCATTCCCCATATAGGCAGTGTGACATCCCCCCTCCCATTCCCCATATAAGCAGTGTGACACCCCCTCTCCCATTCCCCATATAGGCAGTGTGACATTCCCCCTCCCATTCCCCATATAGGCAGTGTGGCATTCCCCCCTCCCATTCCCCATATAGGCAGTGTGACATCCCCCCTCCCATTCCCCATATAGGCAGTGTGGCATTCCCCCTCCCATTCCCCATATAGGCAGTGTGACATTCCCCCGTCCCATTCCCCATATAGAGCATGTGACATCCCCCTCCCATTCCCCATATAGGCAGTGTGACATTCCCCCTCCCATTCCCCATATAGGCAGTGTGACATTCAACGCCTCCCATTCCCCATATAGGCAGTGTGACATTCCCCCCCTCCCATTCCCCATATAGGCAGTGTGACATTCCCCCCTCCCATTCCCCATATAGGCAGTGTGACATTCCCCCCTCCCATTCCCCATATAGGCAGTGTGGCATTCCCCCTCCCATTCCCCATATAGGACAGTGTGACATTCCCCCCTCCCATTCCCCATATAGGCAGTGTGACATTCCCCCCTCCCATTCCCCATATAGGCAGTGTGACATCCCCCCTCCCATTCCCCATATAGGCAGTGTGGCATCCCCCCTCCCATTCCCCATATAGGCAGTGTGACATTCCCCCCTCCCATTCCCCATATAGGCAGTGTGGCATCCCCCCTCCCATTCCCCATATAGGCAGTGTGACATTCCCCCTCTCCATTCCCCATATAGGCAGTGTGACATTCCCCTCTCCCATTCCCCATATAGGCAGTGTGACACTCCCCCCTCCCATTCCCCATATAGGCAGTGTGACATTCTCCCTCCCATTCCCCATATAGGCAGTGTGACATTCCCCCCTCCCATTCCCCCATATAGGCAGTGTGATATTCCCCCTCCCATTCCCCATATAGGCAGTGTGACACTCCCCCCTCCCATTCCCCATATAGGCAGTGTGACATTCCCCCTCCCATTCCCCATATAGGCAGTGTGACATTCCCCCCTCCCATTCCCCATATAGGCAGTGTGACATTCCCCCTCCCATTCCCCATATAGGCAGTGTGACATTCCCCCCTCCCATTCCCCATATAGGCAGTGTGACATTCCCCCTCCCATTCCCCCATATAGGCAGTGTGACATTCCCCCTCCCATTCCCCATATAGGCAGTGTGACATTCCCCCTCCCATTCCCCATATAGGCAGTGTGACATCCCCCCCTCCCATTCCCCATATAGGCAGTGTGACATTCCCCCCTCCCATTCCCCATATAGGCAGTGTGACATTCCCCCTCCCATTCCCCATATAGGCAGTGTGGCATTCCCCCTCCCATTCCCCATATAGGCAGTGTGACATTCCCCCTCCCATTCCCCATATAGGCAGCGTGACATTCCCCCTCCCATTCCCCATATAGGCAGTGTGACATTCCCCCTCCCATTCCCCATATAGGCAGTGTGACATTCCCCCTCCCATTCCCCATATAGGCAGTGTGACATTCCCCCTCCCATTCCCCATATAGGCAGCTGTGACATTCCCCCTCCCATTCCCCATATAGGCAGTGTGACATTCCCCCTCCCATTCCCCATATAGGCAGTGTGACATCCCCCCTCCCATTCCCCATATAGGCAGTGTGACACTCCCCCCTCCCATTCCCCATATAGGCAGTGTGACATTCTCCCTCCCCATTCCCCATATAGGCAGTGTGACATTCCCCCTCCCATTCCCCATATAGGCAGTGTGACATTCTCCCTCCCATTCCCCATATAGGCAGTGTGACATTCCCCCCTCCCATTCCCCATATAGGCAGTGTGACATTCCCCCCTCCCATTCCCCATATAGGCAGTGTGACATTCCCCCTCCCATTCCCCATATAGGCAGTGTGACATTCCCCCTCCCATTCCCCATATAGGCAGTGTGACATTCCCTCCTCCCATTCCCCATATAGGACAGTGTGGCATCCCCCCCCTCCCATTCCCCATATAGGCAGTGTGACATTCCCCCCTCCCATTCCCCATATAGGCAGTGTGACATTCCCCTCCTCCCATTCCCCATATAGGCAGTGTGGCATCCCCTCCTCCCATTCCCCATATAGGCAGTGTGGCATCCCCCCTCCCATTCCCCATATAGGCAGTGTGACATTCCCTCCTCCCATTCCCCATATAGGCAGTGTGACATCCCCCCTCCCATTCCCCATATAGGCAGTGTGACATCCCCCCTCCCATTCCCCATATAGGCAGTGTGGCATTCCCCCTCCCATTCCCCATATAGGCAGTGTGGCATTCCCCCCTCCCATTCCCCATATAGGCAGTGTGGCATTCCCCCCTCCCATTCCCCATATAGGCAGTGTGACATCCCCCCTCCTCCCATTCCCCATATAGGCAGTGTGGCATTCCCTCCTCCCATTCCCATATAGGCAGTGTGACATCCCCCCTCCCATTCCCCATATAGGCAGTGTGGCATTCCCCCCTCCCAATTCCCCCATATAGGCAGTGTGTCATTCCCCCCTCCCATTCCCCATATAGGCAGTGTGACATTCCCCCCTCCCATTCCCCATATAGGCAGTGTGGCATTCCCCCCCTCCCATTCCCCATATAGGCAGTGTGACATTCCCTCCTCCCATTCCCCATATAGGCAGTGTGGCATTCCCCCCTCCCATTCCCCATATAGGCAGTGTGTCATTCCCCCCCTCAGCCATTCCCCATATAGGCAGTGTGACATTCCCCCTCCCATTCCCCATATAGGCAGTGTGTCATTCCCCCCTCCCATTCCCCATATAGGCAGTGTGACATTCCCTCCTCCCATTCCCCATATAGGCAGTGTGGCATTCCCCCCTCCCATTCCCCATATAGCATTCCCCATATAGGCAGTGTGGCATTCCCCCCTCCCATTCCCCATATAGGCAGTGTGACATTCCCCCCTCCCATTCCCCATATAGGCAGTGTGACATTCCCCCCTCCCATTCCCCATATAGGCAGTGTGACATTCCCTCCTCCCATTCCCCATATAGGCAGTGTGGCATTCCCCCCTCCCATTCCCCATATAGGCAGTGTGACATCCCCCCTCCCATTCCCCATATAGGCAGTGTGACATCCCCCCCTCCCATTCCCCATATAGGCAGTGTGGACATTCCCCCTCCCATTCCCCATATAGGCAGTGTGGCATTCCCCCTCCCATTCCCCATATAGGCAGTGTGACATTCCCCCTCCCATTCCCCATATAGGCAGTGTGACATTCCCCCCTCCCATTCCCCATATAGGCAGTGTGACATCCCCCCTCCCATTCCCCATATAGGCAGTGTGGCATCCCCCCTCCCATTCCCCATATAGACAGTGTGACATCCCCCCTCCCATTCCCCATATAGGCAGTGTGGCATTCCCCCCTTCCATTCCCCATATAGGCAGTGTGACATTCCCCCCTCCCATTCC